>VZSF01009099.1:121037-225095 GCA_013398295.1 Chionis minor | reverse complement strand
GGCGGAGGAGCGCCGCGTCCCGCCTGGGTTGAGCGCGGGGGCGGCCGCGGGGGGACTCGCCGCTCCGCTCCGCTGCGCGCCCGCGGCCGCCGCTCCGCACCCCTAGGCAAGGCGGCCGCCGTGCCCGGGCCGGCCCCCGCGGGATCCCCGGGGTGGCTCGGAGCCGGGAAAAAAACCGGCGGGGGCTGAGCGTTTTGGGGGACCGATCCCTTCGCTGCCGTAACCGGGGGGCGCCTCTCCGCGCTGCGGCTGCCCGGAGCCCACCCCGAGTCTGCAGCCAGCGTGGGGCTGGGAGCATCGCGGGGCAGAGCCCTGGGGGGGGCGAGGGGACATGGCAGCCCCCACCCCCAACAGCCTCCCCCAGGTGCCTCCAGGCGCTCCCGCGGGATGCTGGGCAGCGAGGGACGCCGCGCTGCCGGGGCAGCGAGTCATTACGAGCAGGGGCAGCCTCTGAAATACGGGTTGACCTTGGGCGCGCTAATTAAACTGAGGCGTTTGTCAGCTGCCGCTTCCAGCGCTGGGCATCGCCCAGCACGAAGCAAAGCCAAGAGGAGCGCCCTGCGCCGGATCCCGGTGACCATCCTTCTGTGTCCTCCTGACCGTCCAGCACGAATTCCTGCCTGTGATCCAAACCATCCCGGCAGCTCAGTGAGCCAGCCCTGGGAGTCAGCACCCACCTGGGGCCGCGGCAAGGCCCGCATCTCACCTGACAAATAGAGGTTTTCATTGTCCCTGGTTTTGCCGGTGGGGGAGACGAATCGAAACGAAAGGATCTGCTACGTTAGGGATGCCAGGGATAGGCCAGATGCCAGGTTTCTGACTTTTTGCGGTAATTAGCAGCAGCCTGCTCTTTGCTAAGGCCAAAGCGTGGCCCCGCTTAGTGCGGGTAACATAGGTGCGTCCCCAGCAAGGCAGTAAAATTAGGCCCGTTGCTGTAATTCGCACACACGTGTAGCAGTAACTTGTTGAGAAACATTCGCTTCAATTACTTGCTCAGCAGCGTGTAGAAATGCTGCAGAAGCAACGGGGCGAGCAATGGTAGCCCGGTGGTAGGTGGCAGCATGAGAGAGAAAATGCGGTGGTGTGCGGGGACCACTGAAACTCAAATACAATGAAAAAGGGGAAGGATTATTGGCAAGGAATCACAGCAAATGACATCTAGATGGATGGAAGGAGAGGCCTAGGGAATGTTTTGGATTTTTTTGTTATTTTACTCAAAAAAACTGCTATTAAAATTAATAGATGGTTTTAATTAACTGGGGTCCTTCCTTTGTGAATCCAGAGAAAAAGTCGCAATTCCCACCTCTCGGTGCATTGACAGACTTTATGCTCCTTCTATTTTTCTGCTGTTAAGTAGTTGCACTGATGTCCAGGGCAGAGGTCTGTTCCCCTCTCTTCTGCTCTCTGTCTCTCACTCTGACTACCTTGCCCTAGAGCCAGGCTGGGGGGCTGCCCCTTTGCCAGAGCCATGGTCCGGGCCCTGGGACCACGGAGGAAGTGTTTTCAGGGGTTTCTCTGAGCTCCTCTAGGTGCCTGATGATGGCACTGGCACCGCGTGCGCTTCCAGGCGTTGCTTCTGGCCTGCAGGCAAGCTGCCTCTCGGCTGAATTTTTCTGGGGTGTAGTTTACATGCCGCTCTGGCACTGACCTTCACCAATGATGATACTTCTGGGTGTCTATTGCAGAGCAGTCATCTCCACCTAAGCCACGCTGCCGTCAAGCATCTAGCCCGAGTGGCTGATCTATCTGATTTAAAGCAAACGAAGAATCCCTTTAGGAGGTATCTGCAGGTGTGGAAGATGTGTTGCCTCCTCAAGACCTCGCTCCGTTTCTTGTAGCTGAATGTTCTGCACCGTATTTCCCCATCTGTTTGTTTTTCAGTTGGTTTAATCCAGAGTGTTTCAAGTAGGCAGCAGCGTCTTGGTCCCAGCAAGACAATTTTTCAGATTTCTCTGATGCTTGGAAAGTGGGATTATTCCTGCAAGAGTTTGCCCGCTCGTTCAGAAAAATAAACCGGTTAGGTACCAACAAGGTAAATAATTGTAGCTGTATCTGCCTCCTTGGACTGAATGAGGGAAGAAATAAAAAAGAATTTAAAAAGACTTGGCAAAAAAGAAGAAACATTTATGTCTATTTTTATTTCTTTGTGGTTGAGGGAGGTGGGGGAAAGACATCTTTTTCCTCATTGTTCTTTTAACATCAGGTATCCAGATCATTTCCAGCTTGGAAATTTGTATTCCTTTTACTGCTGGATTCTTTAACAAAACATTCCCCGAGTTTACTCCAAAGGTTCAGCTGTGCTGGTCAGATCCCAAGCAAATATGAGGTTCTGCTATCTTCTGGCTTAAAAAGCCCCAACTGCTTAAAAGAAAATACTTAACCTTTCCTCCCCCCTTATCCACACTTGAAATTCTGTTGATGCTCACCAGTGCTGCTAATTGGAACTGGAATACTGATGGGGAAATTTTATATAATTATTTAATAGAAAAGAGGCCTATGGGAATATGCACATTTTTTGTAACATAGGTTTGAGATGAAGAGCTTCAACGTCACAGGGCGGTAACAGAGTGTACCGTGAACCTGGTTGGATTCAACTACCCATTTGCTATTGTTTTGTTGGGGGTTTTTTGGTTTGTTTTTTGGGGTTTTTTTTTGTTTTGTTTGTTTTTTGTTTGTTTGTTTTTTTAAAATTTCCTCTCCCGTTTCTTGTTGGTATTCGCTGCATGAGTTGTTCTTTGTTTTAGTGGAACAGTAAGAATTGTTTTAAGCTTAAAAGAAGTGCTGTACTTAATTCTTGCAGAGAAAAATGTTACTGGGCCGAGCTCCTGTCTGCTACTGCTAACTTTGAGCGCTACTCAATATATCCTTACTGCCAGGACAGTTGGCGCCTTATTAAAAGCCTTTGCAGAGAAGCCAAAGACTGACAGGGGCCAGATCCTCTTCGTCAGTAAATTGGAATAGCTTATAATAACTTCAGGGAGATGTAAGTGATTTATGCCAGCTGAGAATCTGGCCCTAATATACCTAGAAATCCAGTGTCTCTAACTCCTAGACATGTTCCTCCAGGTCAGAAGTAAGGCAAGCTGGCTGGGAGAGACAGGGCACATCTGAACTGCTTTACTCAGTATTTTGAACTCTTCTGCTAAGAAGAGAAAGGAACTTGGTTTACGGGGCTGTGAATCTGGCACTAATTTACAGAGGAAAAACTAAAAGGGTACATAAAACTCAGCCATTGATGACAAAATCTCTAATGTTTTCAGTGCTTTTTGTATGGCAGCATCTCGAGACGTTTCCTTTCTGTTGGTAACATGCAAGAAGAGTAATGACAAACCATGCTATTCATGTACTTTAAAGCAGAAAATACGAATGTAAGCACCTCTATACCTACCTACTAGCGTGCCTCAACTTCTTGTTAATACAGGGGTAATGGTGCTTTGCTGTGCTTTTTGCCCTTTAAAATTCCAGTGGTGCTTGTGAAAATCTTGTGAAAATAAGGGAGTGAAGTGTTAAGAAGTTGTCTCGCCAACACAACCATAACTTTTCTTATTGAGCTCATAACGAAGCTAGAAGCAAGCGCTGACTTCCACTGCAGTCTGCTGCTCCCCACCTGCCATCCTAGGGGGCATGTAAAGCTGTCCAGCGGAGGCAGGAGGCTATGAAGTTTGGCACAGTTGTTATCATCTCAGGCAACAAAAGATGAGTGCGTTGCAGAGGTGTCTGGTTTTGGAAATGAGTATCACAGGACACGCTCTCAGAGATGAGGGATATCTTCACCTTTTTGGGGATAGTCCACCTTCTGGTGGTGCACACAGCTAATCTTCCTATCTTGATGGGCTATCTTGATGGCCTATCTTGAGTGTAATTCATGGCTAATTCATCACATAAATGTTTACAAATACTTAAAGGGAGGGTGCTGGGAGGAGGGGGCCTGTCTTTTTTNTACAGGCTGGGCAGAGAATGGCTGGAGAGCAGCCCTGAGGAGAAGGACTTGGGAGTGCTCATGGATGAGAAGCTCAACATGAGCCGGCAGTGCGCGCTGGCAGCCCAGAAAGCCAACCGTATCCTGGGTTGCATCAAAAGAAGCGTGGCCAGCAGGGCACGGGAGGTGATTCTCCCCCTCTACTCTGCGCTTGTGAGACCCCACCTGGAGTACTGTGTCCAGCTCTGGAGTCCTCAACATAGAAAGGACATCGAACTGTTGGAGCAGGTCCAGCGAAGGGCCACTAAGATGATTAGAGGGATGGAGCACCTCTCCTATGAGGACAGGCTGAGAGAGCTGGGGCTGTTCAGCCTGGAGAAGAGAAGGCTCCGGGGAGACCTGATAGCAGCCTTTCAGTATCTGAAGGGAGCCTACAGGAAAGCTGGAGAGGGACTCTTTGTCAGGAAATCTAGTGATAGGACAAGGGGTAATGGTTTTAAATTGGAAGAGGGGAGATTTAGATTAGATATTAGGAAGAAGTTCTTTACTGTGAGGGTGGTGAGGCACTGGAATGGGTTGCTCAGGGAAGCTCTTGATGCCCCATCCCTGGAAGTGTTCAAGGCCAGGCTGGATGGGGCTTTGTGTGACCTGGTCTAGTGGGAGGTGTCCCTGCCCATGGCAGGGGGGTTGGAACTTGATGATCTTTAAGGTCCCTTCCAACTCTAACCATTCTATAATTCTATGATTCTATGGCTTGCAGCATAAGCAAGATCACGTGTAGCGTGTGCTGGATGGGCTGTGCACAGAAATGCTCCATCATTACGTTATTGCCCAGGTGTGGGAGCTTGTTTGCTTTACATGGAGAAAAAAAACCCCACATGTTTTGTCATAGAGAAGAAGTGATATCCAGTTCCCTGTGAGATTTAGATATATCCAAAAGTAATGGACAAAAAGCCTTATGATAAACCAACAAGGAAAAAGATTCTTCACTTTTTATTTCAAACCTAAGTAGGTAGACAGTAATAAATGGCATAAGATGAGGGAAGGATATGTTCCGGGCTTTGGTTTCAAGATACTCTATTAACATACCAGTCCTACGGTTCTTGTTCAGGTACTCCACTGGTTATTCTATTACAGATTATTGCATGAAAAAACCCTTCATTTAAATACGGTAGCTAAGCCTTATCTGACCATTATACTTCATATCAAGCCATATAAAGTAATAGCAGAAAAGGCTGAGGTTAGTCTGAATTGAGTTAAATTTCTCCTGAAATTTTCTAGAAAAATCAAGCTTGAAACTGTGCAAAAATTACTTGATACTAGCAAAGTTCGGTTTAATTAAAGAATTTAAATCTTTATCTTACTTGAGTTTTAGAATTAATGTCTGAGGCTCCACCCCACAGCCTGAGAGGAAACATTTGGATAATATTGTACTTACTGAAAAAGCAGTATTTTAGATTTAGGTTGACAGAACATCAACTTTTTAATATATAGATTTCCATCAGCTGAATGAGAGAAAATTAAGCTAGGGAAAATGTTTATTTTGGGGCTTTTTTTTTTTAAATGATTTTTTTTCCCCGTTTTGAAATGCTACTTTATCTAGGAGTATACCCCTAGTTCATTTGTGAATGTTCAGAAACAGACCATTGGAAATCAAAAGAACTAATGGGTTCAAGATAAAATCCCTAGCTTTTAGCACCTAAATACTTTAAAAGTCTGGGATCCTGCTCAGAAAAGTATGGTGGCCTGGTATGTCTGAAAAGCTTTCTTGTTTAGCATATACTACACATAGAGTCAGGTCGTGGGTTTGCAGTGATCACTGCACCTAGAGCCATGGTCACCTACCAGCATTCCACTCTGCTATGTGCTACAGACATAGAACAAAAAAATATGTTTTCTGGCCTCAAAACACCTACGTGTATAATACAATCCATATGTGACTATTTTTCAAAAGTGATTTAGAAAAGCTTATTTTATTAGGATGAAGTTTGACTGCTGGACAAATATAAACTTTCATGCCAAATGAGGAAATATCATTTGTCAAGCTAACCTTTTTATAACTCTTTTCACAATTTTTTTTTTTTAATGCATCTTATGCATTTGATGGCTATAGAAGAATTTGCCAAGAAAATGAAAGCCATAAAAAAACCCGTGAAAAATTCCTCTGCCCTCATGCATTTGCTTTTCTTTTTCTTCTGTTTCATGGATCTGTAGGAGGTGTTTGCTGACATGCTTTGCTTTCAGAGCAGCTCTGGAGCAATGTGATACAAGAAGTGACTCAGCTAAGCAAACTGAGTTTGTGCGAGCATAAGAAGCCCTTATAGTCTGAAGTCGTAACTGGGTATTATGAAAGGAGGCATCTGAGGAGCTCGATGTGTTATTTGCTTACATACTTCATTCCAGGGATATGACAGCTATGAAATACAGTTTCCAGTTATGCGGCAAAACTAAAAGACTCCCTTCCCTCGCTTTACTGCGTCCCAACATCTTAGATGGATTACATACACTTCTACGACAGGTATGCATACCTCTTACACAGTTCTGGCAAAACGATGCTTTTTACTCCTTTCTTGCTACCATGAAAGGCAGTTTCTTGTTGTCTAACCACCCGTAACTCAGGATGTTACCTGGAAGAGGAGTGCTTTCTCCTCCTGGCGGCGTGGGGGCTTCAGCGCAGCACCTGCAGAGGGTTCCATGTCAGCCCAGCAGGTAAGGTCAACCGCTGGAAGTTAAGAAGTCTCAGCTTTTCTGCTGACTCTGCCACTTACTGCCTGTCACGAAAGGAAAAGGAGTAAGAGAGGCAGGAGAGGCATTTTATTATGCATGAAGATTTGCAGGGCTTTTGGTTTGGGTCGGGTTTTTCTTTTAGCCCATTGCCCTCTTTTCAAATTTCAAACCTTATCTGTTCTTTTTGTTTTTCCTGGCAATATCTGGGTAAAAACGGAATAGCAGAGAAAAAAGTAGCTTTGCAAGAATGAAAGAGCTGAAGCCCTTTTTTTGGCTGAGACAGCAGCTTATTTAGACTGTGTAGAACTTCTGCATTCTATATTTGAAATCCTGAGTTACAAAAATGGCTGCTGTGTTATGGGAAGTTGTACTGCTGCAGCATTTGTTAGTCCACTTCTCGGAGTGAATACTAATGCAGGTGGGAAGAAACAGAAGTCTTCCTCACTGCTATTTTTTATCTAGATGGTCTCTGTGTCAAGAAGAAGAGGTGTAAGAGGCACAAGTACACTCCACCCCCCCACCTTCATCATTTTCCCTTTTCCACTCACACGGATTTTCTCTTGACTCCTTTTCCCCACCTATAAAACTGCAATAAGGAACAGGGTTTTCAAAGGAGCCAGAATAATTTGGCCTAAACCCATAAAGCTGGTTCAGTACCAAACTTCCCAAGAAATAAGCAGTTAATAAGAGGAGTTGAGAGTTCAACTTACTCTGGGAGGATAAATCGTGATTTTTTTAACTTTCACCTATTTTGTGTCTACGTGCTTGAATGCATCCATTTTGAAGTTTCTAAAAGCTTTTAATGGGGAAGAAGGCCTTTTAACTTCTGTAATTCTCCACAATAAAGAAAATTATATTTCCAGTGAATAAGCCAAGTTTTCACTGTTGTGGACAAAAAAATCTAAAGGCAGACAAAGAAGCGTTTAACCAGTTGTGGTTATCTAAAAGAACTGCTAAAGATAAGGCTTCAGTTTAACAGTCTTTGTTGATTTGAATAGAATTTTAAGTATCTACATTAATGCAAACAGACAGTTAAGTGCTTTGGTAAGAAGGGTGGACTTGTGCATATACTTGAGTTTTTTGTTAAACTTAGATTCAGACCCGAATCCTGCAGGGACATGCCAGCTGCTTGCCTTCATTTTCAGTGGGGCTATTCGCAGTGTCTAAAATGAAGCACATACAACAATCCAAGAGGCTTGAGTCAGGCGAGCCTTTCTAAAAGACCCAAAAATAATTTATAGATACATCTTTCCCCTGTTAAAGGGCATTCTAGTTGATGTGCGTATTAGAATGCTAGACTTTACAAACTTAAGAATTAAAAGTACAATACAATGATAATAAAATACAAAAATAGTCTATTTTTTATCTGTATGGTTACCAAAAATTTACTCTTTCAAAAAATGCCAAAAAAAATCACTTCTGGGAAACTACACAGGCGAACCTAGGGCCAAATCTCTTGTCTTGATATTTCCAACTGCTCTGTTTTGCTTCTTCTGTTTCCTTGTCAAAAATATCCTGTTTAGCCTGTTTGGCTAAGGGCAGTTGGATATTTATTCATTGATCTTTCCCTTCCTTAAAGTATCTTGAATTCTAATCAGCGTTTTTCAAGTCCTTTTACTTTATTCTCCAAATATAGCTACAACAGACATCATGCTTCCCTTTCTGCGGAGCTGTTCAGAGCCATGGAAGAGCTGTCATCTTACGTTCTGGGACTAACCACACTGCCCAGCAGTTCCCCATTAGCTACTTTCATTGGCAGTGTGATTAAATGATCGTTTATTTATTTATTTCACAAATAACATGTGATTCGAAGTGCCTGGAAAAGTGTAAAATCACTTGATGTTAGGAGAGATTCTGTAAACAGGCTTGGGAGCAATCCTCTAGGTGTTTGTAATTAATCAGGCACCAAACACTTGGAGCTTTTGGATGCACTTTTAAAAAGTCTAAAAATGTAAACAGTTTTCTTTCCCCTCCCCAAGAAGTCTTAATGCACTAAAGACGTAAGCGAAGAAGTTAAATCACAAATGACCAAATCAATTACACTTCAGATCAGTCTGCGGCAGGGCTTTTTGGTTCCCAACCAGATGGAACTAGACTCCTTGTTAAGGAAGTAGTATTATTTCTTGTGATGGTTTCAAAATTAACATACGAATTCACATGAAAAAGAACATATTTTTCTTTTTGAAAAGTATAATAGAACATTTAGAGGAAGGAATTGTCGGGAGCTGGCATCACCAAAAGCTATCAGACACAGAAAAAAAATAAAAATCCTTGTAGCTGTTTTTTGTTCTTCTGATCTGACCAAAGAGAAAACAGAAATGAACAGGATGTTTTCCTGCTTTGTGAGGCAAAGAAGAAAGCCTCTTCTTACTATAGTAAATTCTCGGATTCAGAGTTTATGACTTCTTTTGGCTATGCCTTTCCTGTAGGCTGAAGTTTTTACATTGAGAGGTCTATCGTGATGTAAAAATGTACCAGAGACAAGGTACAGTGGTTTTTATCTTGATGTAATTAGTTGAGATAAATCCAGGTGAGGGCACAGGCTATCTGGAGGCAGAAAGCACTTTTTTGTCCAATGGAGGTGGGACAGTTTGTTTAGAAAGCCTTTAGAAAGGGCTTTAGCAGGGAGGTGGCTACTACAATCAGGTGTAACAAAACCTCCTTCCTAGAGAGAGAAAAACTGCCATCACCTAATGGGACTTCTTTGTTTCTAATTTAGAGAAGTACTTTGTAAGACCAAGTACTTTTGGTATCTCCAAATATATATATATATATAGGGGTTTTTATCTGGGGTCCAGAGCTTGGTTGCTTTGAGCATACTACCTACCACCAGCTTCCGGAAAAGCTTTGAAAACCCATTCGGTGTTTGGCCCTGCGTATTTTAATAGGGAGAAGTCCACCTGAAGTCACCTTGAAAAGAATTGTTGCTGCTGGTGTGGAGACAAAGATTGTGCCTTAGCTTCCACGCTGAAAATGCTTATAACAAGATGTGTCTTGCTATAAGGAGATGTTCTGTTAGCAATACTAACAGAGTCCCTTAGGATCCTGGAGCTCTTGGGCAGCAAATCCTATGCATGACAATGATTGCAAGATTTCCTTTGTCACTGGAATGCTGATGGTGAGTAAAGAAGTGGGTTTTTTAATGTTTCCTTTTCAACAGATGCAAAATGATATAAAGATATTTTTAAAGTTACCAGAATAAAGAATGCACAGTCAAGTGAATGAACTCTTGCTAATTTCCAGGTCTTGCTAAATGTAGCATTCTTCCAATTATTTGGGTAGCAGCAAGTTACATCTAATTTTCCTGAAAAAATAAGACATTAAAAGTGGGTGAAAGAAGGCTGATACTTTTTCAGGAATCGGAAATGAAAAGATCACGGTCTCCATCTGCTTACTGGTGGGGTTCAAACCTGCATCTCCTGCATCTCCAGAGATGTAGCCTCTTAGCCATGAGGCGGGAGCCTATTTGTACAGGAGGACTCTGCACCTCCCCTGCTGAGGCTGCTCAACAGTTCAGGAACAATTAAATCAAGTCACGGAGCCAAAATAAGCCATCTACTGGGGAGGATGGGGGAGGGTGGTTGGCTTGTTTTCACCATGCTCTAAGACTACTCTTGCATTTTTATCCAGTATCTGGCTGGCTACCCAAACACTCCTTGAGGATTAGCTAGAGCGCAGGTGTTACCCTGTCCTCCCACGTGTTCTCCCTGCCCTACTAACCACTAGATGACAAATTTGTGTTTATTCTTGATCCCATTCTCTGGCGCTGTTGGAGCTTTGATTCTTTTGCCATACCTCTTCCAGACACTTTTTTTTTTTTTTCCTTAATTAAACCGTCTACTTCTGCTGTGGTATTTTGTGCAATGCCTGGTGCTGTAGACATGTGTGAGGTGGGTCCCTACCAGGCTGCTTCCCCCAGGGAATATAGGGGAGGAATTGCCAAGTTTATGGATTCAGGCTGGGTTTAGGACTGAGATAGGTGTAGAGCTATGCCGGTTCACCAAGTTTGAAACAGTCCTAGGCATGCACAGAAGTAGTTTAGGTGCCTGAGGTACTTCATTGACAAGAAAATGCTGTTGTGTATAGATTTAGTTGCCTAAGGAACTGGGCAAGGAAGACAGGGTTTGAGGATCATGTGCTTGGGCTTTGGTATTTGTATCCTACGCGAGGCCCACTACGCTTAAGCCTTTAGCGGAGCCAGCCCTCAACCTCTTTGCAACCATTCACCCACCTGTTAACTGGAAATCGTTCCCAGTTTTTTAAACCTCCAGATAGACAACAAAATGAACACAAGGTGTTTTTGACAAGCAACTGATACTTCAGGGGCAGTCGGTGAAGGTATTTTCTTCAAGCTTGTGCATAATTTTTATCCTTCTCATGCCTCATACGTTGCTGCTGAGAGCACAATACCACAGCAGGAACTACTCAATATTGTTGGCGAGCCCCGGAAATTAGAATATAGCCTGAGCTACTAAAACAGAAAATAAATAATGTCTTTTAAATGGAAAGAAATGTACATTATTGCTTGCATGCTCGGTAACTTGTACTCATGGGAGCTCCTGAAAACAGGTCTTCTGAGGCCCCATAATGTCACAGCCATAATGATCAGAAAGGCTGCAGCAAAGCTGGAGACATGGTGGGAATAGGAGAAGGAAGCTGTAAGGAATCAGAAGCAGGGCAAACTTTTCCTGCTTTTTTAACTGTGTACACACGTGTTACCTGCAAATGCACAAACCCCCATGGCAGCTGAGTGGTAGGGTTGTTTGGCAATTCAACCAATAGCCAGAGTCTATGCATAAACTATGAGAGCAATGCTTGTCTGTTGTAACAGTGACTTTTAAAGAACTTACTTACATCAGGTTTGACTATTTTTTAGATTGACAAATGGTTTATGCAGCATTAAAAATAGGTTTTTTACTTCAATTGCAGTAACATAGCTTTAAAGCCCATAAATCTTACAGCCATTGCACTAGCCATTAGAGTCACTTAAAAATTTTGCAATTGAGTTAGTCACTGGTTGCAGTGTTGTTAAAAAAAAAAGGGAAGAATTAACTAATGGTGAATTGAGTGCTTCTCTGGATGACCTGACTCATTCTTTCATGAGTCTGTTTTGTCCATTTGGAAGTATAAAATGCCACAATGTGGCACTCTGTCTCCCAATGTGGAAAGGTGTTCTATGTTAGGATGAGGAATCGGGACCACATTTCCTCATAGGTGCTATCCCACTTGAATTTCAGCCACTTTTAGAGGACATCGGGGCATTAGAATGTAGGCAGTGCACTGAAGAACTGCTAGGGCTGGGTTTTTTTGTTCCTCAGAGTAAAAAATTAATTAAAAGAGGCTATGACTGAATTCAACATCAAAGCCATATGTGCCATCTATGATCTAACAAATATTCAGATGCCCAGACCTAAAAAATTATATCGTTTGTAACAGAGATCTTTGGTGGCTCCCATGGAAATTACATTGTCCTATGGTGGTTAGGTTCAGAACAAAGATCTGGAATAAAAGTAGTCAGTGTTTATACATTCAAAATCAGGGCTTAATGGTCTGTAAATGAATGACACTAGTTAGGGAACGTGGGAGAGTTTGAGGCTAGTAGCAAATAGGACATTATTTTTCTTTGTGCTTTCTCCTTTGCCTTACTCAGTTTACAATGAAATTTACCCACCGACTCCCACCACTGTTTTTCTTGGAGAGCAGAGTAAGATGAAGAAACACAGCAATCAAATGTAAAAGACACCCATGCATTGCAGTAGGGGCTGGATTCCATGTGTTTTGCTAAGAGGAACTGTAGGAAAATTTTATAAAAAGAGGTGACTCAGGTCTACCTAATCTTTAAAATCTGAAACCATCCTCAATTCCTACCATTTCTGATCCCTTCCCCACCGCTGCCCCACATACAAAAATAGACATTGTTAGTCAGACAGAATTTATTTTTAAGCTCTTTTTTTAGTTCCAATTGGTAATGCTGCTGCCATGACACTCACATCATTTAAAGTTTGTTATGCTCCCATATGTTGAACACATGGCTAGCAGCTCTTCCAACTATCAGGACCCATGTAATCACAGCAAAGCAGTTAGCATCATAAATAAAGTGAACATGAACTGATCCTACATACTTCCTTCTCGTGGTGAATTAGGATGATGAACTGGAATTCAGTGCCATTCTTCACCTAACAGCAAAAGGCTTGAGTATGGTAGACCTGGACCATGTATGTACCTGGGAAATAATTCATTTAACCCTTTCTTTGTCTTATATTTGGAAATCTTGGCTTAGGACCCAGTCCTGTGCTAGTCAGCCATATTTGTAGCTCCTGGGGCCCTTCATGTTGGCAACTGTACCCTCTTCTACATTTCCTTTTAGTTTTCACCTAAATAGGTCATTGTCTGTGGCTGAGAACTTTAAGGGATGAGAACTTTAAGGGCTAAGAACTTGTCTTTGCTCATTGCTGGACTCTGCCCCCAGGCACCACAAACAGGTGTCCCTTAAGGACACGCTAATTCTTTAATTTAAAAGAAGACTAATTTTTTGAGGTAATTCCTGAACATGATGCTTATTTAAGAGTATTGAAGGTAATTGCATGACGTCAAACAAAACTGATTTTTTAAGTGTATGTTTATGTATACATGTGGCAATGTATTCGATGTGTCCTGTGTGGTTTTTGTTGTTGTTGTCTTTTCTTTAAGGCATATCAGGTTGCCATCCTATTTGTATCATTATTAATGAAAATTAATTCACAGGACAAGTGTGACAGCATTACAAATGAGGTAAGAGTTGGTTTAGTGACCTTGCCAGCAAAAAGGCCAGAAGATTCCAAGTTTGTTTTGGGTTGGTGGTGTTATGGGCTTTTTCCAGCAAATTTAAATGTTCGGAAATGAGTTTGTGTACAGTATGAAAATGAAAACAAAGCCTTTTCAATACTTTCACACAGCTACCGCATAGAGGCCTAATTTGAGGGCACGGACTCAAGTCTCTTCATCATCGGAAAAATACTTGTCTTCAACCCCATCTCCTGACATTTGGAAACAAAGGGACTTGAACGTTACTTTGTACACAACAAAGCCAAAAATTTAATTGGCTTGGTAGTCATCTTTCTGCCTGTGTCCTTCCTCAGTTTAACAGTTGAAGATACACTTCATCATATTTTGATAAAATAAGCTTCAGATCAGCTTCACTTACAGTCCTGTAAGTGACTCTCAGGATTCTGTCATCACATTCTCAGAACTAGTTCCACGTTTCTTTGGTTTGCTCATGAGTTGCTGAAGAGATTATTGGTGTGGTTTTGTTAGGTGATTGCAAATGTGCCAATAAAAAGAAGCATATCACTATTTCCCCTCCTAAATAATTCACTAAGCATTTTTATATTACTTTCTTCTGTGGGTTGACATCTTTATAGTCTTACTACTGAGTTTACTGTAAGTCTATATCATCTTTTAAAAAGTGTATGTTAGTGTGTGTGTATGTGTATATATGTATATATACACAGGCACCCCCAGAGTAAGTTTTGTGTCGCAAATCAAATACTATAATCTGCTCAGTTACACAGTGTTTTTAAAACTAGGCATAAATATTTCTTTACCAGACAAAACCAATGTTGCATGGCAATACACTTTATTTTGTATAGCTTCTTTCAAGCACATTGTGTCTCAAATACATTAGAGGTAATTAACACACTTGTAGATTTTAAAATCATCTAAAAAGGATTTAATTTAATGAAAATTCTAAAAAACAACAGCAATATACATGCTCCTTAATTCACATGCATCATAAATGTAAAAGGGTGATTACACCTTTAGGAGTTGAGCAGCTATTTGCATTCTTGTAAATATTGGTTTGGTGGAGTGAGCTCTTAGTGAGGGTGTTGGTGTCTTTGCTCGCCGATTCCAAAAGACCAGCACTGTCATGATTCTTTATAAAAAGCTACATATACATGTTTGGACTGTTGTTGGAGCAGTAGGAGGGACAACTTTCTTTGCTTGGTTTTTGGTGGTTTTTTTTTGATTGATATGGGACTAACAATCCCAGTACTAAAGTAATTAATCTCATTATCATGGTGTAATAGCTATATTTTATTAAAATTTCACAATAGCGCTGTTGAGTCTTCCTGGTGAAACACTCAAGCTGCCTGATGGACTCAGCAGATGGCTGCTCACCGCCACGCGTTTCATTTCTTCCAGCAGACAGTTCCTGTAAGACGCATCATTGTATTGTGCAGTGTAAAAGGGTTTTTTTGCTTGCATTTAAAGACAAAAACATCTCTAAATTGTGTAATTTTTCCTTTGCCTGCTCTGTGCAGATCTATCATAGATAGAAGGGCAGCTCCTCAGGCCCCACCAGTGTCACAGGCAGCCACCAGGGATCCCCGTTCTGGTTAGTTTGGCGTGCCGGATCATCACATCCCCACACAAGGGATGAAGTGAGCTAAAGTGCTTCAAGAAATCTGACGTGGGATTTCTGGTACTATTGAGCAAACAATACTTCTTTTCCCATCCGTTTTTACACCCCGCGTCTGCTGTACACCCTACCTTTTATTATATGCTGGTCCTTACCAAGAGCTTAAAAAATGAAGTGCCTTCACGGTTGCTTAATTTTTGTGATTAAAATAGGTTTTACTGGAGCTAATGCAGACAGAATGTAGCTTGGATTACTTTAAAAGTATTGATAAGACAGTTGAGTACCTGAATAAATACCAGTTCCTGAGGAATGGAAATTTAGCCTCTGACCAACTGGAAGCACCAGCAGCTGGCTGTGGGGTTAGGTGGGAGGAACAACCATTTCACATACTCTGGGCCACTGGGCATCAGTGGGTTCTGGTTTCAGAGTCTTGCCATGATAAATGGTTTTTTCTGGTTTTGGAGACAACCTTTGCAACTCTCAGTACCTGTGTGAAGACTAAGCAGGAGAGCAGATAAAAAGAGTAAGTTTAAGATGCAGAGAACACAAGCTCTCTCGTGAACAGCTGGATTAACTCCCAGCCCATTCCAGTCACTGGAAGTGGAAGGAGCTCCGCGATTCACACAAAGTCCTCAATTTCATGTCACGTACGAGTATAAACCCCACTGCATTACATACTATTCAGTTTTCTCTTCCAGATTTTCTTTTTTTTTATAGCGGAAATATAATGAAAGATGTGATAGTTTGGCCTATGATGTTATGGAGTTTTGCAATCTACCCATAAATGACGTGAGAGGACCGACTCTCTGCATACATAATTTATTACAAATTACTAAGTGTTGGGACAGAAAAATCAAATGCCATACACAGTCATATTTGTGCTGTCCTGTTAGCTTTAACTTTACATAGCTAGGACCTTTAGTTTATGTTTCTGTAGTTTCTTATCTGTTTTTTTCTAAGGGGTCATCATTATTCCACTGTGTCTTTCTGTAGGACAGGGGAGGAAACTACAATTTTTTTTCTCATAGATTTGAAGTTCAAAGCTGTAAGCTAATGCTGTTTTCCATAATTCCAATGTCCCATGCACATGGCTTGAAATATTTCAGACGCACGCTGAAAATAACAAGATTTTAGTCTCATCTTTCAGAAAGAGAGACCTCAGTTTTCTGGAATACAAAGTTCTTGTCTCCTAAGGGCAAAAAGCAATTTTAGCTTCCCAGAGCAACTTCAAGAGCAGTGATAGCTACCAGTGTTATTAGAGTATCATAGTTTTTCAGAAGCTCATCAACAGTAATGACCTTCATATCCTGGATTTAGATTCAGAGGATGTTGACACAACCTTATTAACACAGACAAATGTCTCCGTCTTCACTTACAATGTCCCAAGGACACATAATTTAAGAACATTATAGTGCACAAATGCTGCTGTTACTAAGACAAAGAACAGCGGGGGAGATTTATTTCCTCACAGCAGTACCATTGATAAGGAAGAAAGATGCGCAAGTGTTCAGGAAAGCTGTGGACATGGAACGATTAAAACTAACAGAAAAATAATTGCAGTGGATAGAGTCAAAAAGCAGTTCTTTAATTTTTAAATTTGCACAGCAATAACTGAGACAAATGAGCCTCTGAAATATTTTGGAAAATGTCACTTTGCAAACCTTGTAGATTGCTTAAATGTTTATTAAAATGGACCGAAAGCCAAAATTCTCTGGGTAAAATAAATACTTTGTCTTTGCTAAGTAACAATATTTGTGAACAAAACATAAAACTATAATTTTCATGTGTCAAACATAGTAACATTTAAGATTAAATGTTGGAGTCAGACCAGGCATTTTTTTTTTACATCTTCCTATTTACAAGTTGCTCATTAAGACCATTTACCTCACGTTAGCTATTAAAATGACTAACATTTTTAAAGTTTGCTCCATGACTAAAATAAAAACAACAGAAATGTCCTTTTACCATAACTTAACAAAAAGCAGAACCATATTTTTGTTATCTAGGAGAACATACTGTTATAAATACAGCTGTTTTTCATCTACAATTATATAAATAATAAACATGCTGCCATTCACAAGGATTTTAATAGATGATTATATATAAGCAATACTATGATCTAGCAGAGGATGGCATGAGTTTTCATCATTCATTTTTATTGTACTTATTCAGGACCCGTGTCTTCATCTGAAAAATGTGGAACAGACTTCTTTGCTACAACATTATCCAGTCGCTGTCCTTGCAGATACGGGTTCACACTCTGAAAAAGTTTAAAATTATTTATACTTATTAGAAACAGGGAAACATATAAAAAGTAACTAGGATTAGTGGATATATTTATATATTACTTACCTGTCAAATACTTGCAGACTTAAAAAAAAAAAAAAATTGCTCCCAGGGACTAAATCTAAAAGTCAATCAACGCTTTGTTTTCTAATAATATTTGTGTGCAAGAATTCAATCCACTAAGAAGAGTACAAGTGAAGGAGGACTCTCGGGAATACAGGACAGTCTGAATTAAACACTGTCTTTTTGCTGCACTCCTCCTTTCCTCAGCTCAGCAGAGCAGCAGCTGATCTAACTCCCTCATCCTTAAGGCAGGACAAAACTCGTTGGAGAAGTCCAGGTAAGCAGAGGCTGATGATTTAAGCTAAAGATGGACCTTATGCTGGGAGACAAGTTAGATACCATTTTTGACCAAAGTCTCGTCTTCAGCCCATCTCCTCTCCAGGAAACCCTCCTCGCTTCCTCTCTTGATGCTGAGATAAAAAACTGCTGGCACAGAAGCAGAGCCAAGCAAGGTTTTGGCATAGGAAATGGCTCTCCTACCACTGCCAGAACAAGGGAATGCTGGAAAGAAGATCCCTGGAGAGGGTTTAACTTCACTTTGCGCCATGTAAGCAGCACAACGTGAGACTGAAGAAGAACAGATCCTGTCTCAAAACTGTTTGGCGATCACAGTAATGTAGAAAGCCTTATACTTGAATTTTATCTATACCAATGGAATAAAATGTATTTACTGTATTTGCAAGTATCACGCAGTTTAGTGAAGCTTCAGAATTAACTTAATTATTATTTACACCCACTTTCCGGTCTGTTACAGTGTCAGTGTAAACAAAATTCAAATACACGCTTTCTCCTCAGTTATAGACAAAATTTATAGTGTGCTGGTTTCTGATGCCAGTAAAAATTGTTTGCCTAAGGACGAAGGAATGCAAATTTGCCAGTATCTCCTGATTCTTGTCAGGTTGGCTGTATCACAGAAATTACTGTCCTTGAGATATTTCTGTGCTTTCACCAAAGCGTAGGAATTCCAAACTATGCAAAAAAAAACCCAAACCAAAAAACAACAAAACCCAAACCCCAAATGTTTTTAGAATCGGTATGAGATACTTATTTTCAAATATCCTAAGTGTTTGTCAAATTTCTGGAAAAGATTGGAGGTTTGCCTGTCTTTGAGATTAAGCTCTGGGGTTTCTCCAGATTTGTAGACGCTATCATTAATACTTAATCACAGCGTAGATCAGCCCTTTTCCTTACTTCTTTTGTTTTTCTGAGTGCTTTGCCTGCTCCAAGTGAAAATATAAAAATATGAAGAACCAGAAATTAGTGTGGAAAAATCTTTGAAAATAAAACTAACACTAATGTAATGCTTTAAATTGTTAAAAATAAGACACATGTAAATGATTTTTTTGTTTGTTTGTTTAAAGAAGTTCTGTTTAATGTTAATTTAGTGAAATTCGGCTGTTGCATAGACTTCTAGGAATTATTTGAAGATTCTTAGGAAGATTAATTGGTCTTTTTTTTTTTTTTTTTTTTTGGAATGGTACTTGGCTTGCTACTTCTTGAAATAAAGTAGGAGAGAATGAGAATACATAAAAATTCGAATCCTTCTCAACTGACAAAAGAAAACACAAAATAGAATGCAAAATTTTTGGCTGATTTGACCAAAAAGAAGTTTAATCCTACACAGCTGCGCCGAATTCAAAGTAATGTAATGTGGCTCCCGAGTACCTTTGTACACAGCTTTGAGCCCACGGCAACGAGACTCAGTGATTACAGAAGCACTCCTGTCGTGTTCGGGATATTAAATTCTGGACAGGGCTATGCTCACGCGTAGAAATTAAAAAAGGGGGAGAACCGCTAGTTAAATTAGAGGTCACTGCAGGCTTCTTTGTCTTGCACTGCAAATGCTGGGAAAAAAATAACACAGTAGCAAATGGTAAATACATACCTTTGCTATATATACTGATTATGTGCATGTATGCTTGTATGTGTGTTTATATGGGTACGTATAAATCTATGAATATACATACACATACTTAGAATATGTAGTCTTGTAGACTCCAGTCACTCTGCTGTGACTGTTACGCTACAGCATCGTATAGACACAATGCTGTTACGGTGTACACAGTTAAATAGGACTTGCTTTAAGCTAAAATCGGGCCATTCTGACCAGAAAGACCCATCTGTTAGCAGAAGCTGTCCTCCCTAAACTCTCTCTGTGCAGGAGGGCATGGAGGAGTGGCAGGGACCGCAGAAGGCAGGAGGGGAATCTGGTGGGCTTTTTGGTTTCTGGAGAAATACACTCTGCTGCTGACGGCTCTAGGTAACCCTTCTGCTGATAAAGTGAAAATTCTGAATCGTTCATTAAAGCATTAGTAATCATTACAATATTACTCTCAAAACAATAAAATGCTTTAAATGATAATGAATTTACCATTAAGTGACACGCCTGTGCTAAGAAAATAAAGCTGCTGCAAAGCAAGGAACTGAAGCTTCACCTCCAAAATTCTGGGCTACCCCTAGCCACACGGTTGTCATGTCCCTCGGCCATTATTCCTTTGTATCCGATTATGTCAGTCAGCACACAGGCAGAAAATCTATTCATGTTTTTCTTTTTTTCTCATGTATATATTGCACTAATCCTACTTTAACATCCTGCTCTAGCAATTAAAAAATGTTCCACATAACTATTTCCAGAGTAAACTTTACTTACTTTAGAGTTAAAATCAGGTGCCTACCCATTTTCCTTTTCTGCTAACAAATTCAAAAATCACATGTAAGTGGGAGGCAGACTCTAAGCTCAAGATAGATCATTAACTTGTGGTCGAACAGTGTTTATTACCAGTGATGTGTGAATTGATAAGAAATCAACTCATCTTCTCGCTTTCTAGCGATGACTGGGTTTAAGTGTTTAATAAATAAATAAATAATCTTCACTTACACTTCAGTTATTTTAAACCAAATTTACTTCATTTACAATATAAACTGTGCTGTCATATTTTGAAAAGCTACTTTCTGGCAGAGACCTAGACTTTTTCTTCTTGTGAAAAAATATACCAGCAGCAATGCTACAAGACTTCGTCTCTGCCTGAATGTGATTTTTTGACAAAAGAAAGGTTGACCCTGCCAGAAAAACAGGGACAATAGCGAGGTGGACTGTGCAGAGTTTCTCAGTGATACGTGGATTGCCTTCCTTGTTTCTGGGGCGAAAGATGAGAACCCATTCATCTTTGTCTTTCCAGCAGGTGGGACACAAAAAATGGAGTTTAATCTGAGGTAAATCTAAGTGTGTAATTTGGTTCACTTACAGCAGCTGAAGCACCGGCTCTACTGTCATTTACACCAAAAAACATATTCACATGCATAGGTAGTGGTAATTAATTTTATCAATATTTTTAGTAGGAAACTTTTAAATTCTGTGTTAAAGACATTCAAATAATTTTAAGTGGTTTTATGCAAATAGGATCAATTAAAAAACCCAAATAATACAAAAATTTTAAATTCATGCTCTGCATTCATGTGCGTCTTCTGAAAGCAACAGGCTATTTAGAGAAATACATCTTGTACTCAGTGGACAGTCCTGAAGTCGGCTGTAGTAGTTTATCACAGAGACTCCCTGACTTTACACATTATTTAAACTATAATGCAGATGCATTAGACTAACTCTTCAACAGTATGATTTTAATTCTTATTAGCTCTGTAGATGATACAGGGGTTACGAGGTATTCTGATAGTTACCCTCTTTCTTCTTTTTGGACCACCATTAATCTTCTCAAAGAGTAAATTCTTGCTCTGGAAGGAGAAAAAAATGTAGCCATCAAATGCATTACATTGCTCTTTTAAAATAGTACTTCTGCTGTTAAATATTAGCAAGTTTAGAGGGGTGTGTAGTTTTAGTGGAAAGACAAACCACAAATAAATATTTGGATATTCCTGCTAACACTTTGAAGTTCTTCAGGAGCAGTCACAGTCTTATCAACAATTAAAAAGCCAGTAATTTTCCCCTATGTTGCATTATATTATCGTCTGTGTTCAGGCAATAAGTGTTTCAAGTACACGCTGTTATAATAATACAGTCTGGATGTTCCCCATCATACAATACATGGTATAAATACATATTAAAAAAAAAAAGAAGGAAAAAAGAAAAAATAAGCATGGGAGGGTGAGGAAGAAGGAATCCTGCCTCTGATACATCTTTCTATACATTTGAGGTGACAAAAGAACAGGAGCAAAAAAATATTTGTTTTACAAAGGATTTTCTAATTCCTCTTAAAAATGGCGATCGGTGTCATTCCTACTGTTTTGTTGTCTTTGCTTGTTCCCTTCCAGATATCAACACTTCCCAGTGCAAAGTTCTGTTGAAAGGAGTTCAGCGCCAACTTTTCCTTTGTTTAAGTAGTGCCCTCAATAAAGTCTCTAAAAACCATTTGGTCTATAACATTTTTAATGGCAAACCTTTTAAAAACTGCCAAAAACATCTTGGCAGAAGAGAAAGTTATGATGATGAGAAAAAAAAAAAAAACCAAGACAAAAAACCCCCTCTGACCATAGTTTACATAAGTGCATCCACATATTGTTGTATTTCATACAAGTAGTGAACTCTAATGAAGTCTGGATAACACACACATGCTCAACACATTTTGTTTCAATTGTGTATTATGAAGAAAAACAAAATCAAACCCTAACCTGAAAATGGAAGGAGAGAAGGATTACACGTATAAAAGCAGAACACTGTATAAACAAGGCCATTAATTCTCCTATAAACAACTGACCTAACGTTGATTATATAAATAGAAAGTGTAATTCTAGCGCAAGACAAATTCACCAAACACTTCTACCCTCTCTGCAGCCTTGATATGAGAAAAAACAAACATTTTCAAGTGTTACAATTAAATCTGCCAAAATTGTCTGTTTTGTACTTCTCATGGTCATTAAACCCCAGATTCACAAGGCCTATCTCTTGCCCAACCTCAGTTATTTTGTCTAAGCTGTGCCAAAAGGGAACAGAGATGAAGTTGGCCAAGGGAGACATTCTTGGCTAGTCATTTATGCAAACTCACTTCGGGAAAACTTAAATTTAACATTTTAAAGAAACCCAAGGATGTGTAAATTATTCTCTTTAGGAAACAAAGCACCACCGAAGTCTCTCTGTGTAAAGTATTTGACCTTGTGCTTTTCACAAGAGGAAAAATAGTGTTTCTGAAATAAAGATAATTTGATGACTACCGGAGCTAACATTTCTGTCACTCAGGAAAATTCTTTACAATTGAACTGTTCCTGCTCAGAAAGATCGTATGTTGTTTAGTCTGTTTGGGAATGTTTTAAGACCGTAGCTACTACTTAAGCATTATGTGGAGCACAAAGCAAATGAGGTTACGGAGCATGAGCTAAGAGGGTGCTCGTGCGATAATAGCAATCCCAAAAATATGTTCCACTGCGTAAGGGCCTGAACTCGGCAGCCACCAAAATTTGCCCGCGAGGTGCTCATCATTCTCATCCCTCACCAAGGAGTTGTTAGGAATGAAGGCACAGAGTTTATCCAGTTAAAGATAGACCTCATCTGGAGACGTGAATTCACGTGAATTGATACTTTCCCCTCACTCATGGAGCTTCCTTCGCACCTTCCCGGCTACTTGAATACTACAGGTTGGGACTTGGGTGGAAAAAACTCAGAAGGTAAAATGCTGACAACCAACCAACTAATGCCAGACAAATTTACCCTTAGATCTTTCAGAATGAAATTTAAGTCAGTAAAAATCAGCAGTTCTGTAGTCTGGACCTGCACACTGAAAGCAAAGCTGAAAAGGAAAATTGTATTAACAATACTGCACCCTTTTTGGAAGACTTTTTTCTTATCTGGAATACCAAACATCACAATTTCTATTACACTGAACATACTACACTGAATTAAATGATCTGTATTTAGTGCCTGAAATTGGAGAGGGGTACCAGAACTATCATAACCCATCCTAATAATCACCATTGCCATCCAGATATTTAGAAACATCAGTTGGCAAAGAATGAGGCACTTAATGTTGCTCACTATAACTGAAAATAAAATGAAATTAATGAGTGACTAGCTTCAGGATTTCTATTAAAATTAGGAAGCCAGAGAAGGCAACTTCTTTAACAAGGAGCTGAATAGTTTTGTCCCTGCTTTCCATTTGCCTTTCTTTGTACTGTCTTGGATCCCTCCACTCTAGCTGATAAGCAAAACTGGCATTATTTCTACCCTGAAAGTGAAATATTATCCACTGCTTCTTAAAAAGTGTTGCTGATAAACATAATTGGGTTTTGTTTTCCATTTGTACTGATACTGGTGTCAGAAAACACAGCTGAACTTCCCTCCTCTTTTTAATACTTCGGGTTTCAGTAAATATACAACTTACATGTAAGTGGTTTTTAGATTTGTATTGTAAATTGTGTATTGTAAACTCTTTGTGCAAGGCTTTCTGGACACCAACAGCAGTTCTTCAGACCATCTAAAGAGTCAAGCTGTGGAAAAGGCAGAATCAAATGGAAAGTATCTGTCTCCTGCATGCAAAAATCTGAACTCAGGGGGGAAAAAAAAACCACCCCAAAACCTGTGTGGCCAAAAATTGTAGAAACTAGTTGCGCACTAGGGTAGAAACCTCCAAAAGTGCCTCATCTTACTATTCCCACTGTCCTCTCTATGTTTTCTACGTAGGAGGAGAAGAAGAGTCTTCAGCATTGGGGAGGAGAGTATAAACTCTGTATCTTGCCCTATAAACACAGCCTGTTCCCAAGACTTCACACACGTCAGCGTAGTGATATATGGAGAGTTCTCCAGAAGACAGGAAAATTCTTCCTCTTTCTTCCCTCTCCTAACCCAGTGTACATGATTTATATATTCATATCTTCATATATATTACCAGTCTTTACACATAATATTTAGTATCTACACGGAATCATACACTTTGCCGGATGAGACATCTTCTAAACTTGTTTTACCCTTATAAAACATGTCTGCTATGCATGGGGTACTGCACAGGTCCCACAGCTTTGCAAGAATTAGAGTCTGTCACCAAAACAAACCAAGCAACCTGTTTCTTTCCCATTATTCACGAACAAGCAGGTCAGGTTTTTTTTTCCCCCCATGACCTGCTAATGTAATTTGGGTTTTACTGTGGTTACGCTAAGGAATGCGTGCTGGCACCCTCAAAGGACAAGTCAGTGGGAACAGTAACGCTGCCTCAACCGCTCTGTGGCAGGAAAAGGCAGGGGAGAAGCTCCCCGGAGAGCTGCGAGCACGCGCCAGCTCGCACAGGTCCAGGAGACACACTGGCTCCGAGGGCTTCAGACGGTGGTGACAGCCGAGCGCCTTCACAGCACGCAGGAGTTTTGTGGAAATGCCATCTGTAAACACACAGACAGCCCTTACAGCCCCTGGGAAGTTCGGCCCTGGGCTCTTCCACGGGAGAAGGAGGAACGGGCGGCTGGTGGGCAGAGGGGATTTTGGTGGTTGGGGGCTGCGGCGGGGATGAGGACGCACGGAGCCCCTGGCTGGGCAGCCCACCTCCGCTGTCCTGGTCATTTACGACCTAATCCAGATGACAGTAAGTGACCTAAAAGATCTGATCTACTTTATGTTTCCCTTACAAAGTCTCAGACAGCTAATTTTTAGAGTGCTTTTCTGCTCTTATTTTTCCAGAGAGATAAAAATAACAAAAACAGCCATAAAACCTGAAATAGTCGTGTTTATCTTTTTAATGTGTGGTAATATACAAGGAGGAGGCAATTGGGGCGATTCTCCTGGATCTCAGCAGAACATTTGCTCATGCACATTACCAGCTGTTTTGTCTCTAATTAAAAAGATCTGGAGTTGGCGACGCTGCAGTTAGATACGATTACTGTTTAGTACCTAACAGTCTGTTTTAATCCATGCGTGAGCAGGTTTTTCCCCTGAATTAGTAGTGATGGATGGAGAAATGAAAAAGGCCAGTATTCACTAATGATTACCTACCATTTGTTAAGTATATATGTTGCTGATGACAACGCAGTATATACGCTTGATTCTGAAATATTGCTGTAGGCCAAAGATTTACAGAAGTGCTTTTTATAGTCTTCAAAATGGTATTATGAAAGTAAATTACTTATGAATAATAATAAAAAAAACCTAACAGCATTATCTGGCATAAATAAGAAAGTTCACCATCTGGTGTTTTTAAAATGAAAACCTTTGATGGTAATTACTTAGAATGCAACAAGAGTTTCCAAAATATGGATTTTTGGCATGATTCTCTTCTGAAATTTAGCACTCAAACAAGTAATTAAGACTATAAATCTTACACTCGTTTGATTATGAACGATGAATCATTGTCTCACAATTACAGCAGGAGAAGAGGCTGCCAAACATGTCCGTTTATCGATACATGCTTACAGAGCACTGGTTTAGGGCAATCTTAAGTAAAGTGTTATAACAATGTAAAATGAGATTTCATGATTTGCTCTAGAAGCATAAATTATGATCATTGTTATTGTTTTCCTGGTGCCTGAAGATGGATTTGGGATTGGACATTTAACTGATGTAATCTAAGATTAAGCGGCAGAGCTCTCTTTGGAGCCTCTAGCCTGCAGAAATAGTCTAGCTGGAGTTATTAAAGTCCTTGTATGCTCTGAGCAAGATTTTTGCCCTTAGTGTTTGCTCACTGTGTTTTTTACATGCAATGTGTAAAGTAGGTTTTCAACATAATAGCGTGCACAACCTGAATAGAGGAAGAAACAGCAGCGAGTCCTCCAAAACCCTTAAGGCAGAAAAGATTCCTTAGAGCAAGTTGTCTGGACCTAGATTTTTGTAATGTGTTCAGGCAATGCTGCACTCTTTCTTTTTTCTTTTTTTTTTTAGCATCTAAGTAGCTGAATAGTGAATAGTCACTGAACCTCGATAATCTTTCAAATAAGGGCCCTGTTACATTTGGAAATCTTGTGCTAAAACCTGCACTAATTTTGGTTACAGGTTCACTGTAGTTTGAAATGTGGTTTGTTGCATTTATCAAGTGCATACATAGTTGTCACGCCTTGGGACAGGTAACAACACCAGGATTTCTACCTTCTATTTTTATAGGCTTTTCATTGATCGCAGGTGTTATTTCTATATTTTTAAAGGCAAGTTCACCTTTTTGAGAAGTCTCCCTTAGAGTGATAATCTTTCTAGCAACAAGCACAATATTCCCCTTGTGGTTTCATAGTATCCCCCGCAGCTGACAATACCCAGTTTCACATGCAACAAAAATAAGCAAGGAGCAGGTACTCACCCACTTGCCCACGTTGGGATAGTCATGCTCTGGGTCAAAAAGGTGTTGGTGCAGCTGGTATTCCCTGCTGAACTCTGCTGTGTCTGGGGTGTTTTCTAGACACCCATCATCAGCTGCAACGGTATGTTAGAAAGCACCGAGTGCTTAGTAGCTTTGAAACACACAACATGTGCCACATTAATCAGCAAACTCCTTAAACGCAATTATGCAATTAAAAAAACCCCAAGGAACTGGATGACTGGAAAATTCAAGGTATTTTTTTTTCTTTTGAAAGGAGTTTGTTGGGATATATTTAATTTTTTTAAAAAAACAAAATGCAATGAAACTTCAAAACTAAACAAATTTATTTTCATAGCTCTCCCCCTCCTTTTTGTTTTTCTTTTAAATTAGTGATAGAGCTTGACTTTACATAGAACTGCATGTTATTCTGATTCAGAAGGGATCCTCTTGTCATTTTTAAATGACCACAGGAAGTTGTAGAAATTGTTTAGGCAATACTTTTGAAACTCATGGTAAAACAACGCTGTGAGCAAAGACAGAATTTCCTTCAATGAGTAGCTCTTCATGGAACTCCATTTCTGGTTTGCTACTTTGTTCAAAATGGCTGAAAATCATTTACACATCATAAGATCTCATAAAAATGCAATGTGGCAGAAGTTTTATGCTGAAGACAATTCTGCAGATTGGTAACTAATCTGATGGGTCCAGAAAGTGCCTCTAATCACAATGGAGGGTTTTGCAGACAGTGCCACACCAAGGATAATACCCTTTTAAAAATCAGCTTACGGACTTTTTACAAAAACAAGTCATCTGTAGATCAAACAAAGACTCAGCAACTTGAGGCCAGAGTAGTTCTTTGGATAGAGTCTGCTCCTGGAGCTCTTTCTGCTTTGTCAGCATGGGGAGCTTGCAGTCCAAGCTCCTCTGAGACATACCCAAGGAGATTCTACCACCCGGGGCATAATGCTGTGCACCCAAGCAGCTACATCTGCCAGAACACATGCAACTCCAGAGGACACACCTGTGGACTTTCCCATCTGTCCTTGAGTGATCATCATGGAAAAAAGAAAGATTTGCAGATGGATTGTCTGTTTCCCTTAGATGTGGGAAACAGTAAAGTCTTGACAAATACGAGTTCATTCAATGATCTGAGGAGGTTATTCTAAATCCAACAGATCCCGCTTTCTCTCTTTTCCCCTTACAATGGGAAAAAGAATAAAGTCGTCAATAGGAAACAGGGGAAAACTAACCCTACTGGCTCAGTAACTCAGAACGCATTAAAGTTAACTACAAGCACTTAAAAATTATTTCAGTCTCAGCAGGGACAGGGGTCATCTCAAGAGAGAAGCAGGCGACAACAGAAATGTGGTAGACCTCCTCAGAGCATCTGTGCCTTTTGGTAGAAAACACAAAGGGCAGCTGGACATATGTGTGCCCTCTGCGACTGCTAATCCAAAAGTCTTCAAGCTCAAGTGCTCCAGGCTTACATATTCCTGCTGTGGAATGTGCACATGTAGACAGTGACTGGAAAAATTGTTTTCCATTAAGCAAGTCCACAGACCTGATTGAGGAAGGCCTCCGGTAATTTGTATGCATAATACAGTCACCACTTGAATTTCCATTTAAGGCTCTGAAAAACATTTTACTCTAATCCTAGTAGATACTATCTTCACTCACAGCGTACCTACGACAGAGCCATTTATCTGAGCAGGCAGCACTTCCCTAAGAATTCTCCCTGTGCTCAGGTCTGACTGTATTAGCTTAGCTAACAACTTTTATTTCACCTAAGAAAGAAAAATTGAAGGGATTTTCACAGGCATTTTTCCAGATGCCAGGTTTCCAATTTATGTATCTAATCACTAACAGGACTCTAATGGGCAAGCACAGAAGATAGAAAGTCTCTGTGTGTGCTTGTGTGTGTGTGAGAAAACCTAAACCCATCATTTGCAACCTGTCAGACAACAGCTATATTGAACAAATGGAAGATCAGGTATTATTTCAGAAGGGATGCAGGCATCATCCTCAAATGGGCTGTAACAGGTAACAGTAAGGGAGGGTAATTTGAAATTTTGTCGTGCTTTTGAATGAAATGTAAAAACACTGTTTGCAAAACTTTTCATGACAAATATTTATTTTTCGATCAATTCTAAGCTAGTTAGGACATTTTTTAATAAGAACACAGACAACTGTTTTGCGTTATCCAAATAACATAAAAGAAGACTAAACAGAGAAGATTTTGAAAGGATCTCTTAGCTCACGAATAAAAAATGAGAGAAAAATAGAGTGCTCATTCCCAGTTCCAGCTCCCAAGGCAGCCAATGGGTGTTTTACTACCACTTTCAGTACTGGAAGTCATTCCTTGGCTCAAATAACAGGAAAAAGATCAGATTCCCTTAGGGTATGTCTGTATCATGCACACGCAGCGCTGCTTTAGAGCTCCTTCAGCACTAGCCGCCCGCGTGGCTTGGTGTATATACACGCGTGCGCGGCTGCAAGCCGAGGGATGTCGCGGGTGCGCGGGGCACCGCACTGCTCCGGCGCTCTGCGGCTGCACGGGTCCTCTGCCAGGGCGAGCCTGCGTGCAACGCGCCGGGGTACGTCCACGCAGTTCTCCATTTCTTGGCACAGATGCACCCTCAGTGAGCTATAAAGCCACGTGGATTGGAGCCAAAGTATCTTAAATATTGACTCACGGTCTGGGTTGGAGATCAGGGCAGACAGTTTCATTCCTCTTGGCACAATGAAAGTCTCTAAAATAAGGGTAAATCTCATCTGTACAGAATGATAACTTTTTTTTCAGGGGCCAGCCTAAAAATGAACTCCCTCAGGAACAAAACGCTATCATAAATCTCACTCTCTTCTACCCTCAGGTCAAGATGATTTCTTCCACCTGACCTTCTCTAGCAGTCATATAGCAACACAGAAGGTGCACATATATAAAAAAATAAATTAAAAAAATCACCTAAAACACCTGATTGCTCATCAGTTCTGCTCCTGGGGTAGAGAATGAAAGAAAACGCCCATTGCTGATCAAGTGTCGTACTGCCTAGTACAGCACAGAAACACCGAAAGATGTACAGCGAAGACAGAGATGCGAAAGCTACAGCATAATTACCTGTTTTTCCAATAGGGCAGGGATTTGGAGGGTCAGGATATCCTTGATCTTCACTGAAATCCTTGGGCACGTTATCTCCTGTCAGCTCAGCCACGATATTTGGGATATTGCCGTAAGGACCCAAGTGCTGGAGACCCTCATGCGCACCACCTAGCAAAGATGATTTACACACACTGTCTTTTTACAAGATTAAAAGTGTTAGTGCTTTAGTTGCTTCAAGTAATCCAGACTTAGATTTAAAATATATACATAATTGTTACAGAGACAGATCCAAGTTTAGATTTCAAACATCTCTTTTAGAAACATAACCCTATGACCTAAATCAGATAACTTGGGTAATGAAAAATGAAACTAGGAAACAAGATCAGCCATTTGTTATTAACCTTAGGGTTGTTTTTTTTCCTTAACTACATAAGTTTTAGGTAAGAATGCAATGAAAAAGAAACATGAGCCAGTAAGGGAACTTAATATATTTACTGCACAATCATCTTCAGTCACTCATATTGTTACTGTTCATTGTAGCAACTAAGAATTGAAAAAGATATGGCAAGACAGCATCATGGCAAGAAGACAAAGTTAATGACACCGTAGAAAGAAATAATAGTATTTGTACAGCCTAGAAATACATTAATAAATTAAGTCATGTGAGAGGACCCAAGATATTATAGCAAATTTGGTTGTATACAGCTACGAAAATTATTTTTAATCAAACCATTTCTTAAATGCAAATTTGAAATCCCTGCAATAATGGTGAAAAGTGATTAGAAGTCTTTTTTCTTTAGAAGACGTTGATGGGAATTGTTGTGCATGTACATCTATGCAGTAGTCATTATGGTATGACACATCACATTCCGTGACTTTCACACCTTTACTTTAATAAATCAGTTCTCGATGCAGGCTTTTATATCCGCCCTGTGGGACTTGGAGCACTGTCACTGCAGGGTTACAACGGCAGCAAGCAGCAAGTTTTATAACTCGGTGGCGTAGGACACGATGACGGGCTTCCTGTTCTTGGGCAAATGCACACTGAGGGGGTGGGCTACAGCCTTCGTCCACACATCTCAGCTTGGGCGCCTTGTCTTTGACAAGAAGGGCCTTCCACTAAAGGTCTGGGAACTAAGCTCAGGCCATTCTATCTATATGTCTCTCTCTAAATATTTATCTGCTCCAAATCTTTTCTACACACATTACTGGCCAAATGCATCTACAGGCTAAACCCAGCTGCTTGTGGACTTTTCTAAATACTATTGTGAGGAATTATTTTGAATTTCTGACAAATAAAAACTTGGTTTCTAGTATGCTCTTCTTCCCTGCCATAAGACAGCCACCACACACACTGCAGCAACAGCTAATGTCGTTATTGAGAACTGAGATGGTTGTGTGACAGCAGAGCAATGTTTTTTAAAAACCCTATATAATGAGGGATAACGGCACACAGTCAACATATAAATTCTGCTAACAATGCATGAGAGGAAAAGGAATGTGAATGATTGGAAAATGTGAGTTAAAGAGCGAAAGCAGACACAGCTCTTTGGGTAAACAGCACGATCACCATATCACCAAATAACCTTATTTTCAGTTTCTGTAATTTTAATAGATCCAAAAGATTGGTATATAAAGCTTCTGAAGGAGAAAGCTACTCCATAAGAATCATTCAAGTACTCCTTATTTTGCAAATAATCAGTTGGAAGCTGGCATTATAGTACTGGAAGCAAGTTAGTCTCTAAGCACATATATTTCAATTTTATTTGCATGAGGGACTAAAATCTAATCAACATGCTAATTTCCCCCCTTAAGTACAAGTTTCTTATTCTGTAATGCAATGTGGAAGAAAAGTTTTACAGATATGTAACAAACATAAAAGCTGCCCTATAAAAAATATGCAGCTGTGTTATATGAGGTTTTTTTCCCTTCTAGTTGATCATGAGACCTGGTACGAAAACTAGAACAGCATTAGACACACTTTGAACTTTATTATACATTTGTCAACACAGAGACGATGCTTGCAAGAACTGTATAGATTCACATTAATGCTATGGTGATGAGGTTAAAAAATGCATAACATACATTTAATCTAATGTCATTTAATCTAACGTCTAGCATATAGCATAAAATATTTCTTTTGTACTGAGCTCCTTCACATGAAGATTGATTGCATATATGTACTTAAAAGCATCAGGTTATGATTCTGCTGTAAACTACAGAACCACATAATCAATACGTGTTTGAACATCCTGTATACAATGTGGTTCACTATGGGACAATCCATCAGATAGAAGCATATCTACACTTGCATGTGGTGCAGACCTCTTGGCACCAAAGCTCCATCCATAAAGAAAACAGAGGTACTTAGCAGGCTCCAGTGTGCTATATATACATGTAAGTTTAAACCGACTGCCAAGAATTCCCTTGACTGAGTACAAAACAATCTTCTTATATTAATATAAAGGATTGTTTCCTTTAGGTATAAATGTCCAGGATCATTTAAGGGTTTTTCCTTTCTTTCCAAAAGAGCTGGAGACAATAGCACCTGTTCTGGTGCCATAATTTAGCACACTTGAATGATTTAATAGCGTTAGCAAAGCTTATTCCTTATAAACTCTGATAAATAGTGCACTCAGTAAAGACTGCAATAATAAAAATGAAAGGCTATAAAAATACCAAATAGGGGTATTATGTACAGTAATTCACAAGCTGCATTAGTTTTGGTATTGCAATGTCACTGATTTGAAGAAACCTATTAGGATTAAATACACTGCAGCTACCAAGTCAAAATATTGTAATACAAACATACACAGTCAGCTACACAAACAGCACAAAATGGGTCTCTTGAACCTTGAGGCAGAAACTGAAAAAGACAAAGACTACTAAATACTGAGCAACTTTTCATAATTTCCTGTCCAAGGGAAGCATGAGAGACACCATTGTTAAATTATTTGAAACTAGACTAGCAAAAATTCAGAAGAATAGCATAGAGAACACGCTTGTACTGAGAAAGTCTGGGTTAGATGAATCTGTGCTCTTCCCACCTCTACTAACTTCTTATATGAACTGGCTTTTGTTTGCCACATACTAGCAAAACACCCCCAAACCTCCAAAACAGCCAGCTCCATTTCACATGCAGGATTTCTGTGTGAGCATGTAGTTGCTTTACATCCCTACAGGATAAACTAGAATTTTAGGTCTTCTGGACTGAGGTCATTTGTAATTGTAATTTGTAATATGACGTATTGTCATAAGTAAGCTTTGGATTTCATTTAAGATATATCCACAGATGTAACCCTCTTCTGGCACTAGTCTTGAACTGTTGCAGGGTGGAAAACCAAAATGGAACAATGCCTCTCCTCTACCTATAATTCTGAAAAAGTCTTTAATCATCTCACTAACTGTTTGTATCATCTCAGTTAGAGATACTTGGAATGACTAAAAAATGTCAAGTGCACACATTTTAGCTCAATTCTTTGTAGGAACAATACTGTCTCTACTGGTGGGAGGACAACATAACCACTCCATTCTTAGAGGAAAACAAAAAAACCAACCAACAGGAAAAGAAAACACAAAGAGTGTTCCTGTCAGTATCAAATATTCCCCTGATCAAACACATCCAGTGGAAATGCTGTTAGTCTACTGAAGTTCTAGTTGCTGCTACCCATCTATTGGCAGCATAAAGCACAACTGAAACAAATCTGCTCTCAGAAGTAATTCTCCACATTGAATACAAACAGGTAATGCTGCCCTCCAGAATAGTCATTTTAAGAAAGTCATCGAGAACGGATTTTCAAAAGTGCAAAACGATTGCAGAACATTTAAAGACAAATAAAGTGATAAATTTGCCTTTCAGTCCTACTGGAACAGTTTCCCACATCACGGCGTAGATAGGGTTACTCCGCTTTCAAATTCAGAAAAGAAGTTGTTTGGCCAATCTTAGCAAGGAGGTACAAAATAAAATGGATCATGAGTATCTGTTGTGAGTAAATAAATCCCAGATCCCAAATTAAAGCCTTTTACTTAGACAGTCATGCTAGATGCCCTAGTTTTCATATTTTTGGTCTTAAACTTCATGAAGCACACTCTTAAAGTGTCTAAGCCCCTCCCAGATGCAGAGAGGAATACTGCCCCTAAGTAAGAACTGCAGCTCTTGTGATCTTGAGCTGTACAAACTCCAAGCAAATACAAGCTGGAAGGGAAGCCTGGTATACCTTACCCCATTTGTGTAAGATTCCTGAGGGGGTAAATAGATATCAAGCAGAGATGCAATACCATCTTTGCTACTTTGCAAAAATCTTTTGTTAATCTAGACTAGTTCTTATCCCTGGGAAAAATCTTCAAAATTATTTCCAGTGTATTCCCTCTAGTAGACACAGCTCTTTTTCCTTTCACTGTGGCAGCTTTCCATACTATCATGCACTTCCGTCTCTAGTCATCTTGCCATATCTACCTTTGTTGTATCATTGTCACATTCAAAAGTGATGTCTCATCCCTAATGAAAGGCAAGTTTGGCAGAATGCTTTCTGGTGCTCTTGTATCTTAAAACGGGACACCATCCACTGCCTTCCTTTTCTTTCCTTTATTATCTGCAAGTCTCCCCACCATATAATTTGATTAATTCAAACTGTCAAAAAAACCCTGAACGCAAAAAAAAAAGCATTTTAATTTTCTTTACCCTTTCTAACATCACTAAGATCTTTACAGTCTCAACGCCATTTGCCCCGTGCATCTTCAGCTAGCTTCATCCTAGAGTCTCCTAGCCTGGTTGCCGAGATTGATCAAGATCAGGAACTGAGAGGCACTGAAAAAACTACAAATTATCACATTTTCTCTATTCCACAGAAGCTACTAAATAAGAGAATAGAGGAGGAGAAAGAGCATAGGAGAACTAAGGATGGAAAAATGCAAACATAGCCAACTTCCTTAACCATTCAAGAGTATGCCTCGGGAAACCCAAGAAAACTACAGCTATACATACTCAACCATCCCAGATTCCAGAGTCAGCTTGTCTTCTCCTTAATGACACAAAGTTTCTTAAAACTATTATAAAGACTAATTTTCTTTTTCTCTGCAAAAGGACAAATTCCTCTCAATAATTTTTCTCAAGCCTTAAGCACACACATCACAGAATTACTGACCTTGCTTTCAATGAATAATCCCATTTTATCCCATGTGTTAATTACAAACAGTACAAATATTTAAGATATGAAATGCTTTTATTGTGAAATGGTTAGGACCAAAGTAACGCCCATGACTCTCTCACAATAAATTTATAACAGTAGCTTATATGCCATTATTATTCATTATTCAAATTGCACACACAATAAAAAAAAAATCCAGTGGCTCACTTGCTGACAGAGCGCAAAAGCAATCTCTTACGGCTCCCTCGGCTGAAGAGTCCTCTAATGGGCTATATTAACTTGCCCTTCAGTCTGAGCAGAAAGCTGTTGCGCTTCATGGTGTGGGTAAGGTCACCCTTTTGGCAAACACGGCACGACCTGCAGTACGCAGCGAGAGGTGCCCCCGGCCACGCTGGCTTCCAGCCACTGTGAAGCAGCAGAGCCAGGGGAAAGCACGTCCAGCAACCACCACCCGCGTGTAGCTGCCATAACATTACCTCGCTAACGACCACGTGCGCAGCGCACGGCTCTATGAAACAGGGCAACAAGAGGAAGCTGGTGACCTACTTTATCCCATGATCCCATGCCATTTCAATCCATAAATGTACGTGTGCCAATGAAAGACTGGAGAGCTTTAACCACTGGCATTGACACCAGCTGCATGAGAAGCCCAGATGCTCCATCAACGTCAACATACAGAAAAATACTCCTTTCCCTCCTGTAACGTGAAGCACGGAGGCACCAGAATTGTCCAGAGCAGGACCGTGTTTTCTGTCTGCTGCTCCGCTGAACTTGACAAGAGTTTTCCTGCTCATTCCCCATTCATATTCCTTCAATTCCATTTTCCACACAGATGGCTCAAAGTCCTAGCTGGTTCTTCAACAGAAGCATTTAGAAGCTTTGTGTGCCTGTCTGACAGCTGCCACCAGGGCACGTTTGCTAACTCCCCCAAACCTCATTGTGAACAATACCAGCGTGGGGGCCACACGGCTCCCAAGTGTCTGCTTTGGTGAGCCGCTAGAACCTCACAACTCCAAAAGCAGAGGCCTTCCCGTTCAAAACTTGTGCCAACATAGCCCAAGGCAAGACGAGGTCTCTTTTGCACCTGAATAAAAGCAGCGGCAGAGGACGAAGATGCAAGAGAGTGGTGAGATGAAGAGACCCGCCAGGTAGGGCCAGACCCAACGCTGTTCTTCGGTGCTGCAAGAGGGACTCGGGCCAGCTAACCTGATCCCAAGGGGAGAAACCAGCATCTTCCTCCCTCCTCTTCAGCAGCTGAGAACATTCCTCTTCTCATTCACGCCTGCAGCAGCTGTGAGGGCACTGCTGAAGGCACGCACAACGGGAAGCACGAGAGAATAGCTCTGGAAACCTCCAGAGCACGCCAGAGATCCTATCTCCCACTCATGACACCACAGTCAAGAAAAGCAAGAATCTCTGCTTTGTCTAGACTTCTAAAATATCTTTTCATAGAACCAAATAAATTAAAAAGGCTTTTCTTACTGCAAGTTAATTTAAAATTCAGATGGGAGCAGGGGAAACGCACATGATTTTGAGAACAATTACAAAAAGGTATAAATCCTAACTAATGTGCCCAAGGATTTATTTTACGCATGTGAAAGACAAGCAGGGGAAAAAAAAAAAATCTTTGAAAATGAGAGCGCATCATAATTTGGCCAATCTTCACTGGCAGATTTTTAAATACTTATGGACCATATTCCATTGCTAGATAAAATTTTACAGTTTCGTATTAAATGTCTACATACCATCTGCCAACACTACAAAACAGAAGTACCATAAAGCATCAGACAATACAGAAGTTATCCTATTCCCTCTTCTCCTCAGGTTTCTTACCTCTCTTATTGGATTATTTCCCTCTAGCAACACGTAAAAAAAATAACTGTGGCTACAAGTCCCATTGTAAATTATCAATTACTTTTAGGTACACAAGAATCTACTTAATTCTAAATCCCTAAAGACTTGCCACCTTTCTTCCCTGAGAGAGTCCCATCTCAAACTGCCTTCTCCTCTGGTGGCATCTTTTAAAGATGACTTCAGGAATAGCAGCAGTAGTCTATACCAAGTAACAGTGGTTAGTGGGAGTTTTTAAGAGGTGGAGTCACTTTATCCTCTTGGTTCCTCAGAAGAGGGATGTGACACCTGCACTCCCTCCTGCAGCCAGGAGAAGAGGACAGCTACACGCATGCTGTTTCAAGAAAAGGTTCAAAGCCTCAAATCTAAATAGGTCCCTTAGTCAGACCCACAGGCAAAGAACAAAGACCTAGAGGGAAACTGGGATTAATAAACTTTTCTTCTTGCATTCCCCATTGACTGACTTTTCCGACAGGCACACCAGTTTTGAGAATTTTCCCTGCCTCCCCCCAGACACACTGAGGAGACAAGATGCTGCCAAGGAGAGACCTCCTGCAGCACAGAGCGGGGTCAAGGAAAGGCAGGTCCCGAACTTCCAAAGTGGCAGAGCCCACGCTGGTAACACCCACAGCCTTCGCTGGATCCTGCCCTTGCTGCCCAACAGGGAAAGTTGTCAAACACGTTGAGGTAACAGGACACCAGCTCCACATAGCAGTACAAACACTAGCTCTGCTTTCATATTAACCGCTGCCGGTCGTGGCTTATAGATCCATATGGGAGCAAAGATATTATGGGCCAAATTTTTAAACACTTGTCTTTATTAAAGAACAAATAAAAGTCATACCACCTCATTATTTTCCTGTTTGTGGAGTTACAGGTATAATTGTTTTACACGAAGTTTCTTCACAAAGCTGCACCATATCACTTTCTCGGATAAAGAAAATCCACTGTAAACCACCGCTGTCATTTGGCACTGTCATCAGCTTTTAAATTCAGGAATCAGCATTCTAAATCACCTCTCTTATGACATGCACCACTGCTCAGCACTCAAATTCTCGTTATGTTTGACAATGCAATTTGGGCAATGAAATACAAAGAAAACGACAGGCATTTTTAGTCAGATCTATACAAATCCAGATGCCTACCATATTAATGTATAAAAAAGTGTAGCTTTACTATTTTCATTTTATGTTACAAATTTGAGATGTCTGTATTAAATTTTGAAATCATATTTCCTGGGCTATTTCAGCAATTTTAAAAAAGAAGAAAAAAAAACCCCAACAAACCCTGAAAGTAGAAACTAGTAGGGTGATGTTGGGGTTTGATTTTGTCTGTCAAATGTCCGGCCCGTAACGCAGCATTTGATTAAAGTCATGTGTGCTTCAGCAAAAGGAGCCCCAGTGTGAATGTAACTTCATGCCTCAACTGCAGCAGGACTTTGTCTGTAGAACAGATACGATAATCCAAATCCCAAGGGATTGTGTGGTCTCTTTGCACCAAATTGATGCTAGGAAGTGGCCCCGAAGCAGCAGCATTGGCTGTGGCCAGCCCAGTGGCATGCTGCCAGCCGGGGGACTCCAGCCATGCTGTCCCTGGATGCTGGCAGAGGAGATGTCAACTAGAGCACAGAGGACGCAGCCCTCACATCACCATGTTTGCTGACCCCCAGATACCACACTCCCCTGTGTCTGTCAATGGTTATTACTTCTAGTCACCCAAGGAAGTCCAAATGTACTCGGGTATAAGCATAGCCCAAAAGCAAACGAGTGCAAAGGTCATTTCTGCACTGGTTTCACTGGGCACACTCATAGGCCAAAGTTTTGGCAACTTTCTAATAAGAAGATTTTACTGTCCTTGCAGGAAACAAGTAAGCGGTCTTGCAGGCACATCACAGGCCAGCGAGCAAGGTAATCCAGCACTGTCTGGTTTAGTTTTCTTATTAGGAAAACATAAACAAATTGGACATTATTCAATGCATGAGTAATCTGCATAATTTTCCAGACAGTAGATTTCATGCAAAGTGCTATTTGTACAGTCTGTGCTGACAAGTAATTTCTACTAACAACCAGTTGTTAGTAGAAATATTAGCATAGTGTTCCAGACTCTTTTCAGTTTTATAATCTGAATCAGGCAAACAGCAAGTACCTTTTTCTAAAACAATAAACAAATATTTATTTCCTTTAAAAATAATCCAATAATCCCCAGCATTTTCTTAATAGCTATAAGCAGTCTCTGCAGGAGATTCAAAAGCCTCCCAAAAACACATCATATTTTCTTATTCTTACAAACAATCAGGATTTAAGAGACATCCTTTAATGTTGTCACTGAGGTTGACAGCACGACACTTCTTTTGCAGATTGAAAACGTCACTCTGTGGGCTCTCATGCCAGCACCTTTATCAACCATCATCTCCTCTGAAGTGTTTTTAAGAAATAAAACCAAAACAACCAAATCAAACACAAACAAACAAACCACAAACAACCCCAACAAACAGGCTGTCTGTTGCATTGAATTGTTCAGGAGGCAATGAAAAGGTAAGGAGGAAATGATATCTGCAAAGTGAAAACAGGACTTCACATTTCCCATTATGAAGTTGTGCTATAAACTGCCCGAGCTGAGCTACTGGTGCCCCCGTGTGTTTAAGTGAGATTTTACTGCTCTCCTACGCATGGTATAACAGTCCTGAAATTTGCATTAAACACATATACCCTTCCCCCTCTCCCATCCCAAACCCTTTAAATATTGGCACAAACTTGTAAGCATACAAGGAAAGAAAAAAAACATGTGGTGTCTTACTTCATAAACTCCCTGCCAGGCCAGAAAAATATAACTTTATGTTTTTGAAATGCTGAAAGCTTTTTTTTTAGGTTGTTCTTTTGTTCCTCTATTAACATATATAAAGCCCCCTTCTTGTCTGTAGAAAACTTGAGTATAGCCCAGCGGTACTTGTACAATATTTTAGTGATAAACCTAAACAGTCACTACAGAAACACAGCTACTTATTAAAAATTTCTAATTTGCTTTTCTCTCTTTTTTCCCCCTATTTTTACAGATACTGCTAAGCGACTCCAATACAGCTTTCTGAAAAGATACGTTAACATGGAGAGTGAATATTGTCAGAGAAATTAAAGTAGTTAATATGGGCTTATTACTTTTAGGAATCGGGGGGCGGTGCGCAGAAAGGAAATCTACTAAGTGGTCAGCAAACACCAGCTGCTCCTAAGATACCACCTCGGGTGTTAAAAACATCTTCATTTGACACTCATCACGCCAGATCCATTTGGCTTCTGCCACGCTGACGTGCCACGCACCATCTGCCATACGAAAGTACCGGGAATCAGCCAGAAAATCCCCATTTCTGTGGGAATGCGTGAACCGCTTCCAGGGCCCTAACAAAGGAGGAGAGATCACGCTGCCTCCGCACCTCCCTGTGCGCTCCGGGCGGAGAAGCCATCCTGCCCAGGCGGCTCCCACCGCGCTTCCAGGCCTCCGGAGCTCCAAGCTCTCCTTGGATTATACACAGCTCCAACCTCACAGTCATTTCTTGCTAGATTAAACCCTTCGTCAGGCACTTTCTAGGCTCTACTCCTATATTTTAGCAGCCTGACCTGAGATATCAGGTGAATTGACAAACGCAAAGGGAAGAAGGAAATAAAACCCCATGTATTCACAGATTTCGATATAAGAAAAGGCAGTAGCTTCCCTTAGTTAACAAGATGTACTTTTTTTTCCCCCCTTATCCATCAACAAGAAAACTATCTGGTCACTTAGGAAAGAGAGCACATGCCGCTAAATGTATTTTCTAGAAAATGTCCATCTTTTAGTTGTCTTTGGTACAGAGCAAGTTTGTGACTTCACTTACTACAGCCAAGGAAGCCCTAAGCGTTTTTTAGGGAAGGGTGGGAGGAGAAAGACCATGTATCATTCCTTGCAACACACCTACCCTCTGGTTTTTAGCATTTTGAAGTCAAAATATGATGATTAACACTGGAAAAAATGTAGCTAGCCAAGATGGAAAATGGACGTAATTAGGAAATCTGCTTATGAACTAATATCAATAGCATTTTTGTTACATATAAATTTATTAAGATCTTATTCAGCTGGAAGAGGCTGTTATAATAATCACTCAAGTTTGCAAACATTTCATTGTAATCAGGCTGTTAGTATAAACTTGTCTATATTATGGCAGCCTAAATTTGTTTCCAAATTCCAAAGCCACAGAAATTAATTTTTGCTGACAGCACCTCATTTGCAAGTGTACACATATAATGGGGTGAAATCTTCATCTTTTGAAAAATCAGTGGTCCTTTGGGAATCCTGGCTCAGCTGAAGCGGATGGCACCCACAGCTATCAATACTGCTGCAGGTCTACACTGCTGAGACAATTTCTGACAAAAACGTTTTGTCAAGTAAAACACTTTTCTGTAGGAACATACTACATTTATTAAGCTCTGTTTGATAAAAGGGGTTTTTTTTATGCTGAGATGCGTTATCTGGTCAAAATGAGAAACAGACGCACTCCAGACCAGTTAGCGGGTTGATGATGAGGATGCTGGCATGGGATGAACCAGGTTTTAAACTGTCTACATTGGCCACTGCAACCTACAGCCTGAAAAATAGCTGGAAGTTGACACTCCTAGCAGCTCAGAATTTCTCATAAATAATAAGAGTTTCATACCCAAATCTACTCTCTACTACTTTCAAGCAAAAATCCCCAATGAAGGCAGCGCCTCAGGAGAGTAGTTAGTGAATCACCACTTTGCCATGATGGTACTTAGGATGAAAACCCTGTTTTGCTAATTTGTTATTCCAATTATTGTTAAACCTCTTTCTTCCCTTCCCCCTTAGTTTTCCCTTCTGTTATCTTGCAGATTTTTTAAGCACCTGCACACAGGATTATAAGCCAGCGATAACAGTAACTGTTGTGGAAAGCCCGTAGGTGAACGAATCTTTCAGAATCTGAAACCTTGTATTCACGTTCTCTAAAAACACATGCCGTTGTTTTTAATACAGCTCAACCATAAATTACTTATTGTTCATATGGCTACCATTGGGAACATCAGTCACAATTCCTCTCCCAGTCCTCCTCAACGCTCCTGTCAGCTGACACCTGCGCTACAGGCACGGGGGTTTTATTTCACTTACACGATACAGCCCATGACACTGTTCCTCGTGCTGTGGAGTTCACCTCCTTGAACACTGGCCAAGAAGCACCTGAAGCACGATCAAGCTGTAAGAGCTCACCACCATCAGAAACATTCCTTATAGGAAGTCCCGCAGGTCTGTTTAGCAGAGCAGAGGTTGGAGCTTCCTCGCCTGAGGAAATTCTGCTTCTACATCACATGATGGAATTTCACAAAATATGTAAGATCCCAGCCACCCTCACTCCCTCCAAAAAAAATAGAAACAAACCAAAAAAACCCAACCCAACATTCAGAACGGTCACAATCTGTTTACTATACTGAGCATTACACTTCATCTGCCCATTACAGGCCACAGCCTCACAGGAGTCCTCATTCAAATGCCTCCTGTCCTCATTCCTTGCCAGAGGACGAGGTCCTTGCCTGAACCCAGCTCACATTCTGGTTTTTTTCAGAAAACATTGGCTGACTGGAGCCACTGGGAGGTCAGGAATGTCAGTCCCCTAGCAATAACCAAGTAGTCGGCAGACTATGGGGAAAATGGTAAAAACTGTAGTTTTCCAAGGCAGATACAGTATGTGGAAGCAAGATGTATGTCAGTCTCTTACAGAACTAGACTGCTTTGAATAAATGTCTTATCACGCGATTTCAGCAGTTACAGTTCCAAAGTAGACACCTAATAGAAATTCAAACCCATTATGCAGGTTTTTACCCAAATTACACAAAAATAAATATTCCGAGAGGATGAAACGAAGCATCGCTAACTGATTAGTAATTGGTGTATTAAATTCTGAAATATCTTGCAATGTAATAGTTAAAATTATTGGTACAGAATGAAAGGCAAGTTTTGTTGGATTAACTACCCTGTAATTCATGGTCTATATTTGAAGATACACTCATGGTGAAAATTTACTGAATTGTATGTACTTTTTAAAGAAGCAGTATGAGAAAGTATTGTGCAGAATGACATAAGACCGCATTAATCTTATAACTGGAATCAACACTTTCAAAACCCTTTCTTAAGTTGAAGTTTCTAATCAGATACTTTTAAGAGAACTGTATCTATCTATCGGTAGACACATATGACCACAAGAAATCAAAGAAAGAGCAAGTGATTACTATCTGAAAAATTTACCACAAAGTACTCTATAAAAAGCAATATTTGCCACCAAGGTCTGATTTGCATGCCTGTTCCTACCCCAATTGATTGTGGTCACTTCACAAGGCTTTTTTGCTTTTGCAGAAATTTCTCAATAGGCTGTAAAATAATCCACTGTAGACTTGAAAAAAAGAGAGTCATCCTTATCTAATCAAGAGGGAAATGTTAAATATGATAAATAAACTGGATTTATCATCTTTCAGATTTATGCTGCTACATACTTAGAAGGTATTTTTATCTAAAAAAAAGGAAAAAAAAGAAAAGAAGGGGAAAAAAAGGTTTGTCCAAGCTGCTTTTTGTGGAAGACTGTATGGATGCCTGGAAAATTAGTATTATTTGAGTCTCACAAGCACTAGAAATGTTTCAATACTTAAAAGAAGAGATGCTTAATCTGGTTTTGCTAACATTGTAATTAGGAAATGATGGCAAACAGCTGAGATTAAATATTTGTCAGAGATCCAGGTTTGCTTATCTTTTCTAAGGTTAAAAACCCCCTACAGTCTGGGGAATACAGGGAGATGTAGAGCAAAATTACTCACTTCTACCACTCTGTCCCAATTTCTCTACATACAAACACTCATAAAGGAGGAGGAAAGGGCACAGATCAAGTTTTACTCCTTAAGCCTATACTCTGTCATTTAAGTTTGCAGAAAAGCATATGTCCAAAGTTTCTTTAGAAAATGTATAAACTTAGGCCTGCAATGATCTGGTAAAAACGTGTATTCAGCTTTAAACCTCTCTTTAGCCTCCATGAAGGCAATTGTACCTCTCTGGCTGGGATAGCCTGTAGATCCAAATGGGGACAAAATAAAGGGCACAGATTTATGAACCATGAAGACTTGCTACACTGTGTCAAATTGGTTTAATTCTGATAGAAGGTTTGAGTTTCTGCTCCATTTTGATGTTCTCACATAAACTAAAATATTTTGAGTTACAAACCTTCAACCTTTTGCTGTAATCCCAAAGTAAAAGGTAGTTTATTACAATTCAAATAGCAGTACATTGCAACATTGTCCTAATACCCTGACATTTGAGCCAGATTTTTCAGATGGTTTGCATAGTTATAAAAGACTGAATCCGAGGAAAATTTACTCACACAGAGCGAGACCAGAAGTACCAGCCAAAAAACCAAACCTGAGCCCAGAGAATCCATCACAGCAGCTCAGTGTTGAGGTGCTACTTGTGGATGGAAGGAGAGGAGCACCTGTGTCCCTTCCACCCCTGCAGCTGGAGCCCCCGCTTCCCCTGCCCTGCACGCCCCAGCACGGATCCTGTCCCACAGGGTCCTGCAGCCCGCAGGAAGAAAACCCTATATAAGGTTTCTCCCTTTATCTTGCATGACACCGCAAACATTTGACCTCTTCTGGTCTGCAAATGTTTCAAAAAATCCATGAGATTTGGGCTCTATGGTTCACATTTGTTTCACGTGAAAGATACACGTGATATATTTATACGCACTATTCAGGAAGAACTTAGTAAACCTGTTGTTTTTGAGGTTTACTGGTCTGAGTGACCAGACACTTCTAAAACGACATGACTTTTTCTACAAAGCCTATACATTTAAAAAAAACCCCAATGCATTACTTCTGCGAAAATCATTATGTTAAGGAAGGTAAAAGATGGATAATGATTTTAAAAAAATAAAATGATCAGGCAACAACATAGTGAAGAAGTCCATGATTTTAAGCTCCGGGTATTCTGCATGTACATGCAAAGCAATAATTATTACCAAAGGATACTAATAAATTCATCATAACTCAAAGTAGAGATTAGCTACCTTCAATGCTCTGTGGCCCAACTAGATTCATAGCCTGGTGCGCCGGATACTCTACCCGGGGTCTGGCAATGCCCAATTGCTCCATAACCCCATGGAGGAGCCTCTGAATATCTGCTTCGGAAACTCTGTCGGGGGTCCTAGGGCTGTGGCTAAAAGCTGAAGCCAATCCAAATGCCAGCAGAAACAGCATGTTACAAAGCAAGGTGGTCGGCATTCTGGTAGCCACTTGTACCCTGTGAAAAAAAAAAGAAATTTGATTATAAATGGTAGTGGAGAAAAAGTCCAGTGCGCATGCCCAAAATGACTTCTCGTCTGCACATCACAGTTTACTACCACAGCTTCTAGGGCAGCTGAGAACTTGGAGGTGGGGAGAGGGAAGCAGGAGAAATAGGGTGGATAGGTTCTTCTCTTCTAAAAAAAAAATAAAAATAAAAAAATTAAGTAGCAAACTGCAGAAATCAATTTTCTGATTTGCATTTGCCCATAACATTCACTATTAGTCACTACAAACAAAATGGACCCGCTGTTTAAATTAATGAGAGAACACGTTTCCCCGCCCTCATGTTTATTGTGCTATTTTATAAGGCTGAAAGCAAAGCATTCCTCGTCCAGGAATTTTATTTCCAAGCTCTATTCTTGCACTGCCTGAAAAACGAATCACTAGAAACGGCTGAAGGACCGGCATGGTCCTTCACTTGCACCTTAAGACGAGAGGCGTCCCTACTCCATCCGCATCATCTTCCCCACCTGAAGCACAGAGCTTTCCTTTGTTTCCCTCAATACCCTCCGCTAAACGGCAGCACAGCGTAGTTTAATTAGGGAAAAAAACAAAACACGCCAACAAACCCAGCAAGCACCGCTTACTGTCCTCTTCGAGATTCGAATCAGAAGGCTGGTTTCTGAAAGCTCCTTCCCCCTCCGCTCATATCGCAGAATAATTAAAACGCCTTCCAGTCCCCTAAATAAAGAACACCTCCCCCCTCAAATCCCTCTTGTCTTCCGTAAAACACACGCAGCCGCCCGATTTCTCCACGCCAGACGTTTAAGGATGCTCCAATGCTCCAACCGCCCCGCGCAAAGCACCTGAAAACGTCTTGGAGGCAAAAATGGCTGAAAAAAACCCCAACCCCAAAGAAAAAAAAAAAAAAAAACCACAACCCAAACCCACCACCAAAAGCAAAAAAACCCACCCAACGCCGGAAATATTCCCCGCTGCGCCTGTGCGTGGCTCCCCCCCCGCCCCCCGCTCCATCCGCCTCCGGAGATAGCTAGGCGCCAGGCGAGCCCCCTTTTCCCGTTTCGAGGAAAATCCTGCTTTCTACAAAACACTCCCGGCGCGGCGCCCACAGAAGCNGCCAGCTTCTCGCAGGTCCCTGCCGCGGCCGTGTGCTTCCCGCGTGGATTGTCCGGTTGGGATGACGGAAAGCTCTGCGGGGAGGAATATGCAAGATCTCCCTTTTCAGCTAAATACAGTCTAAAAATAACCTGAAGGTTGCCGGTGGATTAACGGCTACAGCTGTGATATAGTACATATTCCCAGGATTGTCACTCTCCCCTTCCCTCTGCGATTTCTCCCCCAGAATACGGTTCACTTCGGGAGCGACAGCATCCCCTCACTGGGGTGTACAGGGTACCAGCGTGGCAACCATCCCAAAGCACTCGCCCGCAAAGCGCCCTGGACCAAGCAAATCCATGCACATCATCCAGAGCAGGGGTTAACAAATAGACAACGAGGAAAGGATCTCGCTAAATCAAGTCGATCGTTTAGTAGCACTTGGCAAAACACTGATTTGGGAAATTGGCTGTTTTATGTAACATCATCACTGCTACTGCTGTGAATGAGACATTCCAGTTTAGGATAACTCTCAACAAAAAAAAAAATCCCCCCAATTATACCCCATAAACCACAAGATCCAGAAACTACATTTCAGACACAGATTACTCTCCCTTTTTGCTGGTCTCTAGTACATTACACCCATCTGTAACTTGAGGATTAAGCAGCAAGGACATCTTGGGCATCTAGTGTTTCTAATCTTTCTCCAAAACACCATCAACTTTATGTAAACGAATGTGTGCCTAAACCGTTCTGTAGAAGCTCCAAAAACAGCCTGTAAACTTTGACAGTCTTACCTGGCTTTTAGGGGTTTGTTTGTCAGGCCTCTACCAAAAAAATCTCCCTTTCTGACACAAGCATACTGGTTCAAGACCAGCTTGCATCAATGAAAATAGTTTACTCTTCCATCCATGACACATTGTCAAAGCTACATTAGCATTCAAAATATTCGGTACATATTAACAGGATAAAAAAATAATAAGTCTCAAGTCTTGCTCTTTCAAACACGAATTAATGTGACAGCTCATCATTACAGAAAGATTCAGAGCTCATTTTCCGGCTCGTGATTTTGCCTTTGTCTCCTTCTGTCCTATTTCCATCTGCCGCCTCCTTGCGTCAGCTGTGACAGCTGGCACTTGCTTTGCTAAGCCTTTACTTACCTTGGTGGAACGATAGAGAACATGGTGCTTTGGTGCCCACGCGCAGCCTACTGAGGGACCTGCCAGCACCAGCGGAAGGCAGTGTAGGAGCACGTGGCTGAGAGCAGGGAGGAGCAGCTTTCTCTTCGGATGGTGGTGAACCATTCTGTCAGCTCCCTTATTTCATGAGACTGAAGCTTCCAATCCCCAACCACAATGCCAAGTGATCCCAGTAAGATCCTCTCAAGGCCCTTCCCCAAACCTTAGATGTCAACAGCAAGGTAGCAAGAGCAAGGCAGCTCAGCTTGGGGCAGGAGGTCTCCACCAGACCACCGAGCTGCACCAGTTCAGCTAGTAAGTTGATGGATGTGTGGGGAAGGAGGCAGGGAACAGAAAACGAGCACAACTATTCCTTTTGCTAACATATCACTGAGGAAGCTTAGAAGTCTAGTCTTGCTGAATTATGTTGCACTTTTGCTAGTCATGAGAGTCAGCAATGTATATCTAAGATGAACAAAAAGGAGAGACAGGACAGAATAATTTCTGACTTCAGTGTTTCAAAACTCAGTCATTTTTGATGTCCACACTCTGCACATAACATAATCCAAGTTTGAGTCATTATAAAAGCATGGGCTCAGAAGATGGACAAAAACGAATGGTTTTATTAAAACCAAAATTATCCAGCGCTTTCAGCTCTTACATTTTGCCAATAAGCAACTCGCACATACAGAAAGCTAATGAACAGTTTCAAGTGTTTACTCTTAAATAATTTTACAGCTGATGACAGACAAACAGTTTTAATTCCAAAAGATGTAAACATTTGCTTGTGCAAATCAACTTGTAACACACTATGGCTTCTTACATTTGTCTCTTGCAACATTATCAGCATCTAAAACCTGCTTCTGCACCATCTGGTTAACGCTATTCTATTGCTCTAAAAAATAAGTTAAACCCATCCTTTCTTATTAAAAGATTTTACTGCTCACAACTGAAAATACTCAGTACCTATCACAGAACACATCACTGGATGAAGTTTTAAGACTTTTCACTTCTTGAATAAACTGCATATTTGTTTTCTGTGTTCTAATAATTCTCATAATATTCTCTCACATAATTCTAAATAATGTGTGTGTACACATGTCAAATTATAGTTCGTTTACCTACTCAACAAGGAAAATATGTTCCCAATTTACTCCAATAGAAATAAAAAACACTGTCTGAAAAGAAATAGAGGCAACTTAAATATCAAAGTAGTGCTACGATACATTTAAAACTAAGAATAAATTTAACTACCAATACTCAGCATCAAGACATTTCATTTCAAATGTCTGTTAGTTTTAAATATCTGAAAATTTTTACTTTTTTTTTTTAAGTTGGTACTTAGTCTAAATACTGCAAAAATTATTTTGGAAGATGCAGCATGTTTTTAGAAGCTGAGAATCAAATATGAGATCTAACACAAATATTTGTAAAACCAGGTTATTTTTGTTTTAGAAGTCAAATTCATTTGGATGAACTGACTAGCATTTCCAAGAGTTTCAGTAAATGAAGAAGCCCTCAACATAAAACAAATTGTTATTTGTACAAGTCCATGACTTGTACAGTTAAAAATATCAAAAAATACAAGTAATTAGAGCTAAAAAAATAATCATACAAATTTAGATTTTTCCAAAGGTTAACCAAGTTTCAATCAGCCCATTTAGCCATCATATTTGATCTTATAAGTCTACTGGTTTTGCAGTCGGTAGCAGTTTCACTTTGGATATTGGATTCTTTGGAGAGCCTCTGTAACGAATTCTTTCTTTTCCTGAAGCACTTCTTGTAATTGAAGGTTTTTCTGGGGCAGCACCTGGAATATTTACATTCGCATTAACTTTTAAACCGGATTTCACTGTTTCATGATTGGTTAGATCTTCTAGAACAGCCTTGGATGGATGAACAGTTGCTTTCTGTTTGTGGATTCCAGCAGTTCTGACAGAAACGTCAGGGTTATCGGACAGATTTAACGGCCTGCAGCACGATTTGGACGTTAGTTCTAGCTGCTTGTAAGATATAGAAACTTGGTCGTATGTACTTTCACTCCTGAGTGGCAAAGCCATGGAATTCTTTGAGGGCTTTTCTACACAGGAGAGCGCAGAATCATAGCTCACAGATTTAACAAGTGGCGAACCAACATCACTTGCTTTAAGCCGCTGAGAGCTTACAGATCTTCTGTTAGCCTCCAATAAGGAATTAATTCTTCTTACAGACTGCCTAACAGGAGTACGTTGAAACTTAAGAGGTAGTTTAGTTTTGCTTGCAGAACTTGGATCATTTAATGAAAGCTTGTTGAACCATTGTATGTGGTCAGAAACCTTTCCATGGTCAGAAACAGTTGATGTCTTAGTTAAAGTTTTATCAGAATTTTCAACTTGCAAGTGTTGGTTGCCTACTTCAGTTTGTGATTTAGGCAACTGCAAAGTAGGAAGCTGTCCTGCCGCAGAAAGTTTAGCGGTATCTTCTTCCAAATTACAGCATTTTACCATACAGTTTTCAGCTGTTTGTGAGTGCATTAATTCTTTTTCCTCTTTTCCCCCAGAGGAATCCGATTCATTTAAGCCATCTTTTGATGAACTGTTCTGAACAGTCAACTTGTCATCCCTGCATAGTACTTGAGGCCCAGGAAGTTCTGTTACCTTTTTTATATCTGGTTTTGGGACCTGAAGTTCAATCTCAATAGAAGCTTTGAATTTTCTTTTCTCCAAAAGATTAATTTCATCTTTTTTTGATTGCTGTTTATCAATAGCATAAGATTGATTTAATTGGTGCAAGAGCTCTCTGGATTTTGTATTTGCTAAATTTTCAGAAACTTCTTCAGCCAACAACTCTTTCTCTGGACTGAGCCCTGTGAGGCACAAAGCTTCATTTAATGTTTCACCTGCTACATCTGAGAAGGAAGATTTTGTATCACCTATCAAATTGTGAAGATTACTTCCAGATGCAGAAAAGGCTTGCTTAACTTTCAGTAATGTTTCTGCAGTTGAGTTACTTTCCTCTTCACAAATCAAAAGTTCTAAGCTTTTGACTTCTTTGTTTACAGTTGTGGATTTGAATTCATCTGGAACAACTGGCGGCTTTCCAAATATAAAAACAGATTCTGAAGAACTGATTCCTGTTTCAGGGTGTCCTGGCAGAATTTCCTCATTCCTGCTGATTGCCTGAGAATATGTAACAGTAGGACTATTCCATGACATTCGGTGAACTGCTTTATCCTGACATTTTGGAGTTAGCAAGTTTTCTTCTGACTTGCTCACATTCTTTGAACCTTAAAATAAATATTACAGTGTTTAAGAACAACATCTTGCGATTTTAGTGATTGTTATAGGCAAAATTCTTGCTAAAAAAACCCTAATTATCCGAGCAGTGCTGAATTTAAAAATGCCATTACTCCCTTAAGTTTCAGAGATGTGAAAAAAGGTTGTAATATTAAGAACTGAAATCAGGCATCTCATCTTGCTTTATTAACTAAAGAGAACTACTAAAGTACACTAGAAACTCAACAAGCCTGTCCTAAACTGATTCTTTTTCCCCAGGAGTCGCTAACATTCAAGTAACTTTTGTCCTACTAGCTAGGACGACTTTTAATCCAATTGCTTTTATACCTTTATCTGTAAAGTTACTTTTGCTTTACAAAAAGGAAAAGTTTTCCCCATCTAATATATTGTTAGATACTTACCTTTCTTAGGGTATTTTTCATTGACACATGGGCTGAAGAGTAAGTCTCTTTTTGCACATTCAGTTCTGCTTTCCAAACCTTGTTGACTCGCAAGACGCCTTCCAATATTTTCAGATCTGTTACCAACCGCACATCCTGATACAATATTCTTGAACAAACAAAAGGTGTCAATTGCTTTCTTATAATTTTTTAATTTGGAATCTTATTTACTGAAGAACCTCCAGGAAAAGGCTATGCAAATCAGCCACGGCAGCCTCTTCTTGGCCATACTTCATCCCCACTCAATTCTCGGTAGTCCTAGGTAGGGAACAACCCACCTGCAGTAAGGTAGGCTTAACCACACTTAACCACCACACACAGTGATTCTGTGTGTAGGCTCTGTAGTCTCAGAACTTCAGGAACTGTGACAGCTACTGATCACAGGTGTGGTGGGTTGACCCCAGCTGGCTGGTAAGCTCCCATCCAGATGCTTGTCCTCTCTGCCCACTCCCCAGCAAAGTGAGGGAGAGAATTGGAAAGACAAAAGCAAAAGGAGGTGGGGGAAAACAAGAAAAACCAAGCCCAAACCCACAAGTGATGTAAAAGCAATTGCTCACAACAAGTAGACCAATGCCCAGCCAGCCCCTGAGCAGTGGCTGCTTTGCAAAAACTCCCCCATCCCAGTTTTATTGGTGAGCATAACATTATATGGCATGGAATAGTTCCTTGGTCAGTTCAGGTCAGCTCTCCCTTCCCCAAGCCTCTTGCCCCATCCCAGCCAAACCCAGTACAAGCCGATCAGTTATGGCTATGAAAATAAACCTAGGACTTCCTGTACTCCATAGCAGTTCCAGTTATGCTGAGATCCCTCCATTACCAAATAAGTCCTTCCTGCTACTGAAAAGCAGTGCCCAAAACTTAAGATTAAAATCTGCACAGTAACAAGAAGGCTGGGTTAGAAGCAGAACACTTACCATTTCTCTGTTGCTTTTCCCCAAACCAAACTTCAAGCGTAACGACCGACGAACCATTTCTTTTCGGCTAATCTTTGGAGAAAAACAACCTGTCTTTCCCGATTCAGCCCTGGAAGGACAGAGGGGAAGAAATAACACATGAAAAATGCTTTAGGAGGGCAATGAAAACATCCTGACACTTATTTATAGTGATTTCCTGTAGTTTTATTTCTTCTATTGCCTTCTTGCCATGCTTTTTTAATAGGCACAGGAGGCTACTATATCAGATCTTATTTTGTTTTGAGGTCCATTTTGCCACATTGGAAGATCTGGTGATTTTAATATTACTATAAGAATTTGGAATGTTTTGAAGACCAAAAAAGATAATTTTGAAGACCAAAAAAGAGAATCATAGAATCATAGAATCATAGAATCATAGAATCATAGAATCATAGAATCATAGAATCATAGAATCATAGAATCATAGAATCATAGAATCATAGAATCATAGAATCATAGAATCATAGAATCATAGAATCATAGAATCATAGAATCATAGAATCATAGAATCATAGAATCATAGAATCATAGAATCATAGAATCATAGAATCATAGAATCATAGAATCATAGAATCATAGAATCATAGAATCATAGAATCATAGAATCATAGAATCATAGAATCATAGAATCATAGAATCATAGAATCATAGAATCATAGAATCATAGAATCATAGAATCATAGAATCANCGCTCCCAACTCCCCCCCCTCAGGGCAGCTCTCCAGCCATTCTCTGCCCAGCCTGTATTTATGCCTGGGATTGCCACGTCCCAGGTGTAAAAAATTGATAACAAGGTGGCCCGTACGGGATCGAACCTGCGACCTTGGCGTTATCAGCACCATCATTACACATCATTAGTCAAGGAATCTAGACCTACCTTTCCAATTTATCTTTAATTTCTGAGAGTTAAGGCAAATTACCTGTATAGTTTTTTGCTTGGGTGTCTTTTACTTCTTCTGTTTCCTGTACTAGACAGACGATTTTCACCACCAGTTGAAGGAGAAAATGAGGTTTGCGATGACTCAAGAGACACACAAGGGCTTGCGTCAAACTGAACTACAAGAACAAAGCCATATATACACAATCTTAAAATAGTCACATTTTTTTCCAGATAAAGACTTAAAAGTTAATACAAAGAATAGGTTTTTAGACAGCACAGATTTGTTTGCTTATTTTGTGGAGTGCTGGCTTGAAATGACTTTGACTTCCACTTTTATTTAATGGATGCTTGCAGCATCCATAGAAGTGGCTGTATTGCAATTAACTACATGCTACTGATACCACTATCTCTATTAAGTTTCCACACTGCTATCATCAGATCAGTTCCTCAAATTTAAAAGCTTAGTAAGGAAAATTAGCTTCAGTCTGATTCTGTGCATTTGTGGTGTGCTTTTTTACATAACTAGCCAGAACAAATGAAAGAGGTGCTATTCTACTGACCTTTATGAAACAGATGCATTACTATCTTTAGATAATGTCATGGCTTTGGTTTGCTTATCCATAGACACAAGAATTTCATGGTAAGCATGAAATGATTTAATAAACACGAGCAAGAATTTTTATACCATTCAATTAAGGGGAAAAAGTAAAAAATCTTCAGGCAAAACAGAGTAAAAAGAAATTTCTAAATTGTCTAACTTCAGTTGGTAGCACATTAACGAACCAAACAAAAATAAAACGTGATTTGCAGAAGAGCCTGACAGTTGGAAGCGCTCTAGAACAATGAAGTGGTATTAAAGCATTGCCAAACAAAAGTAAAGATTTTTTTCTATTGAATTTTGAGATTATTTAGCATCTAGAGAAAACAAGGGTTGATAAGATTCAGAAAAAGAACCCTTATAATAGCAACAATTACATTTCATATAGAGGTAAAAAGTATTTTTTAAGTGATTCTAAAGCATTTAGGAGACAGAAGAAGGTTACAAGTTTCAAAAGGTTGGAAGCATAGGCAGACTTCATGGATTTGTGTGCTAAGACAGAACCATGAGTATAAGCTAGATGATACAAAGGGACTGGAAAAGATGAAAGGACATGAGGACCGCAGATGAGAGATTAATGTAGCAGAAAACAAGAAACAAAATTTTGCCCTTGCTCAATCCTTGTAACATGACAGTCACTGATGAACATAGACTATTTACTAAGACAGGAAAGTAGTGCAAGGAATGCTGCTAAGTGATTATCAATGCCTGCCTAACAAAAGGCTGTTCATTTAAATTAAAAGCCATAAACAACCACTTCAAACAGCATGAAAAAAAAAAGACACTATACCTGATGCTGGTGTGGAGCTGCTGTTAAAAATGCTACTTGGTAACAATTCAAAAGCAAAACCATGCTTAAAAGATCGTCTCTTCTTGCTGGACAAGCCCTGAGAGCAATCATTTGGAAGTTTACGCTTAGTACTCGGAGTAAGGACCACCGGAGTCACTGATGAAAGGACTGAAATTAAGAAAACCGAATTTGCTGCAACAGCTTAAAAGGTTGTCTACTAAAATATGAACAGTTGCTTTGGTTTCTTTTAACCTCTGAAAGAAAACTGTTGTAAAAGCTTAGCCAAAGTGCATGCATTTTGAACAGGCAAAGCAATCAGTATAGCTTAGGGTTTGTTTTTTCACAAGTTAGAGTACCAGAAAGGAAAATCCAAACCCACGCATTAATAAAATAATATAGGTATTAGGAGGAAAAAAGTATAGTCCATTTCTGTAAGTTTAAGAGACAGAGCAAGAGTGAAAAAACTTCAGTCTTGGCAAATTCATTCCCAAGATAAAATGCTGCACTACTGCACTGAAGCCTTAGTGTGCGTTAGATAAAAAGCGCAAATTCGGTTGTGCAATCCTAGAACTGCACAGCCCACCGCAGCAGTGACTGTAGCTACTCCAAGAACTGCTGTAAATGCAGTATCCTCAATAAATATGTATCTATATTCAAAGTTTTAAACAATTTAAATGTAATAACTTATCTTCAACAAAGTTCTAGTTCTTCAGTTAAAAAAATTTGTAGAATATAGTTGACAAATCCAGAAGATACTGCATAGGCTTTATTTAGTATAAATACACCAATACCTACCGCTTCTGTCTTGCTGAGGTGTAGTGGAGGGTGTTCTGTTAGATTTAAATTTATTCAATGCTCCACTAACAATATCTGAAACGCAAGACAAACCGAGCAATCAAACTTAAATACAAAGCTTGTCTTGCTCTATTTTCAACTCAAGTTTAACTTGGATTCTTTCAGAGAGGAATAAAGCAAATTAGTTTAAATGGTTGTTTTATGTGAAGAAACTATAGTGCAGATCTTCTCACTAACATAGTTTTTGTTGCTTTCATGATAGTTGAAATGTTCTATTTTCCTTAAAAAATAAATTCATGCACATACAACAGAAATTTCTTGTAGAAAATTCTACTTATTATAAAATCATATTCCTTCTGATTTCTTGTAGGCAAACCTAGAAGGTATCCCCTGAAGTCTTTCTCACACAAAGTCTCCCAGACATTCTCAGTTTACCAGACAGTTGTCTTGAAGCTGAAAAGCTCTTAAGAGTTTTGAAGTTAGGCCCAAATAGTAGTATGAAATTTTGGTCTTATAAAGAAAGAACATACAACTTTTCTATGAATACTCATACACTATGTGGTTTTGTTTTGGTTTATGGGGGTTTTATTGTTGAGTTTTTTTAGAGGCAAAATTAAACCCAGCAGAGCATGTGTGAAGTTTTACTGGTTTTCCTGCTTTTGAAAGTGTAAAATGGAAGTATTTAAGTGCTATTGCAACCTACAGTTTTATTTCCGTGTGTTCATAGCAACGCTTAGAAAACCACAAGCCTGCAGTACTACTTTTATGGCATCTGGTAGATACCAGGTAGTTTTTAAAAACTCATCTTTGAAAAGAAATAAAGTGTAGCAATACTATGTTTTACTGTATCTGGAGAAAGAGTGGAAGCTGCGTACTACCTATTCCATAGAATTAACAAGTTCTAACTGCTTCTCCTCAAAATTTTAACTTTCACAACATCACTTTGCAACTCCAGGATGATCTCCCTTTCTCAGAGTGGAAAAGTATATTATGCAAAAAAACCCCCATGCCTTGGCTAAACATATACAGTAATAAAGCCCTAGTTTCAATTGCTCTCAGGTTTGCTATTCCAGGTCCATGAACTAAATACATACTCATATTTTTAGAGCCATACAAACGAGATCAGTGTTACAGTGCATTTGAATCAAGTCAAGCATATGTATTCCATAGTATTTCCTCAAAAAGAATGCAGAAGACCAGAGAATATACCATTCAGTTGTCCACATTTGGCAAAAAACCCACCCACCTATTGAGTAGCTAAACTGAAAAAAACGAACCAAAACAGACCCATGACATCAGAGCACACAGCATCCAGTATCCAATTCAGAGTTACACTTCAAAATACAAATTAGTTACTCCAAAACATGCATGCCATTTATATCCTTACCTTCTTATGACCTGACTTATTAAAGTATGCAATATCTTTGAGTGTCCAAGTACAATTTCAAAACTAGCAAAAAAATCTTTATCAGTGTTCTGCAACACGATCTGAAGTCAATTCAACAGAAAGCTGGGACATTAATCTGGCTTCACAAATCTGAACACAAGCAAAATAGCTTCTTTGGTAGACAACAGACACACTAGAATAAACTCAAAGTAAATATACAATAAAGTGATGTGATTACTGAAGTCTTATACAGATTTTGCAAACCAAACAACAAATTTTACAGTCATCAATTCTGCTTGTGGAAGAAGCAAGTGCTTAGGATCAGCATACGTAAAGTCTCAAAATAATTCTAATTGCTGAAACTCTCACACAACATACCTACCCCCAACACTTCTGTGCCTCCTCTTCTTACATTCACTGGGAGATTCATTTTCACTGTCTTCGTGGCCCCACAGCGAGGGAGTAGACTGAAAGGCATCTACACCTAACATTGCAGGAATCTTTTCCAAAATAAATTCTGGTACTTGCCCTGAATTAGTTGAGAAATATTTTTTTAAGTTATTTTTAAAAGTTGAAAAAAGTTGTATACAAGTATGTGCAACAAGACATTTTGATAAACATTTATCACCTTACCGATTTCGGCTGCGTGATCAATAAGTGTTTGCACAACAGCAGCTTGCAAGCGAATTTTTTTTTCCGTACTGGCTGACATCTTTTCATTTTCGTTTGAGTGCAAGAGGTTGGGAGCAAAAATCACTGCCAGATTACTGCTATCCATTTTGTTTTCGTTGGATCTTAACAAGAAAAGGGGTTGGGTTTTTTTTACATATATTATCAGGACATAAGCAGTGGAGAAAAAAAACAAACAAGACAAACACAGTTGAAAGAAATAAAATACACAGTCATTCACTTGAGTGCTCACATACCAAGATTAATGTGCAGACTTATGCACCCCAGGCTAGGTAACCGCATAACTATGTTATTGAAATCAAGAGGTTATAGACAGTCAGTTTTGGGGAATGTAAGGTATCAGTTATATTATGCTGATTTTATCAGTCACTCCTTTGGCTTTCCAAAGAAGAATGAGGAATACAGCTATGAAAGAATAGAACAAAGTCAAGTCTCCAGCAAAATAAGGTTTCATAAAGAAACCGCTGAGGATTTATGAAAGAAAAGACCACGACTGAATTCTAGTGAACAACTGCAGATAAGAAAGTTTAAAGTCACAAATCACTCACAGAAAGTTGCAGCAGTTGTCTGGAAAGCGAAGTCATTAAAGGAATTGGGAGTTGTTTACAAGCACTCTCTTTACACTGACCTTAGGGACACAGTTCTCAGAAAGTTGAAAAAGTATCTCAAAGCTTCAATTGTTCTGTCGGCCATCAAACACGACAGCAACACAGTTGCAGTTTTCTTCTCATTTCCTAGCTGCTGAGCTTTGAAAAGGCCTTCCTGCAGGTGAGGTGGAAGGATGGGTTCTGGCAGCTCTCTAAAGAACTGTTTCAGAAGCCCTGCAACATCACATGGCAGTGCAGATGAGAGGCAGTTTTCACCTTGATCCAGTTTACTCTGAAATTGTTCATAAGAAACACGATTTGAAGTTACAAACATATCATCAGATTTCTAAGTTTAGGCATTAATTCTCTAGCCCGTATCAGAAACGACAGTCACACCTTCCCCATTTTTAGTTTCAGCCTTGTCACGTTTTACCTCAGCACAGTATCTATAAAAAGGCACAGTCGGATGTTGTCAAACCACAGGTATTAATTTACAGGTTTCTCCTGTACACATCCTTCTGGGAGAACATTGCTAAACAAAAATCCTCACAGTATCAATCTGCATAACTGCTAACAAGTTGTTCAGTCACAAGTTTATTCTCACCATCCGGAAAGATGAAAAAGTTTCCAGAAAAAAACCAATCACCCACCACCAAAAGCTGAAATTTACCAGTTTCTGGGCTAGATATCTCATTTCTAAAGCATGCAATGTTACCAGTCTACTTCCAATATTGCAACTTGGACATGACTGAAGAGTCCAAAAACTAAAACATGCAGATGATCAAGTGAAATGCAGATTAAAAAAAAAAAGAGGCTTTAGAGAATACCTTTAAGGCTTTTAAACGAACAAGAGATCCAGACTTTCTGAAGAGTCCCTCAGTATGAACATGTTCTTCCAAATATTCACAAGTATCAACAAGAAAGCTGAGGAAAGAATAGCAACATAATTTTGACATTAAGAATAAAGCTTGTTTTTTCCAGAAAAACTATTTCATAAATAGATAAAACTTCATATATAGGATACTTCTCCCCAACTACAAGAAATACATAGAAATACAAGTGAACAATAGCTGTGGCTCTGAATTCCCCATCTAACTTCTGCATCCCTCCTCGCCCAGCTGAAACTATTCTTATATCCCCCATAAGCTTCAGCAGGCCTGCAATAAATATTATGTTCCCTCTTCTGACAAGAGTTCAATACTGTAAAGACAGCAAAGTGAGTATAAATATAAATCTAAATGTTAATTTACCTTGGAACATAACCATATTCTGGCACAAGTGATTGTGGTAATGCATGAAAAGGTATTCCAAAGATTTTACCCTAAAATACAAAATTCAGTTAATGTTATTCAAAAGTTGATAGGATTACCAACTACATATTACCAAAAAGCACGTATTCCATGAAGTACAAACAGAAGGGTAGTTAAGATACAAAACAAAGTATTTCAGGTAAGACAGATAAGCGGTATTGTCAGGAAAAGCACTATCATCTCTAGATATCTGAACCTCTACTGATTCTAGTTACAGGTAACACCCTAGATTACTGCAAAAGAATAGAAAGGCGTTTCACAGTATGTTTTGCATTTTGTATTTTACAAAGAGTCAGTTTTCCTATAAGGTCCTCAAATCAGTAAGGATATTAAATAGATTGTTCTGGAACTGCATCTTATTTTTTCAAATTGACTAAATCCCCTTTACATTTTTCTTAAAATCAACACAACGCTTTTGAAATTAAAAAAAAAAGTAATGTTTTTATCTGAGGTACTCCAGATTGCTGTTTCAAGGAGGATTAAACTCACCAGAATAGTCTAGAAAACTGTTCTGAACTCTCATATTTAGCATTTCTATTTAAGAAACTGTTCTAAGTCCATTGCCTTATAGAAAGGCATCAGTATCTGTTACATATTAGAAAACAAGCAATTTCTTCATTCATTACTATTGATGGCCACGTACAGCATTTTTTAAAGAGTGCTTATCCGAGGTTACTGCACAGTTGTTTCAGTTATAAAAGCCCCACATTTCAATGTAAGAACTTGCACTTTTCTTTGCCTTACCCTCTTTCCTTTTTATATTTACAGAACATGTAAGCCAGTCCCTCCCCCAACCAGAAGAGGATTGGGATCATGCCAAACTTGTTATCAGAGATGAATACAAAGTCTTGGTCATTTATACCTGAAATTCAAAGTGCTGACCATGTTGGGAATACAGTTAATCAGTAACTAACCCATTAGGCCACCTTGGGCCTATCTGTCCAACAGAAAACAAGCATAACACGATAAGAGAAGCAACACATTTGTCATTGTATTCCAGGCTGCTACTAAAAGTACAAAGAAAATTAACTCCAGGATATAATGCTTTACTGTATATACAAGATTATGTAATAGAGAATTGCAGTGGCTTGTAATTCAGTGTTTAAAATTCATAACTGATATTCTCACTTCAGTAGATTTTGTTTGAAATATCATAGGCTGTGATTTAAGTTCTTAAAATAAAGCTACGTCTAGTCCCTTACAATAGAAATAGAACGTCCTCTGGCAAAACAATATTATTATATACCCTTTCCTACCTTGCTCCATTGTTAATTAAATGTACATTTTCTTCCTTGATTAAAATTTAAGCACTACAGACAGCTATATAGACATCCTTTATTATGACGTATACCTACTATTCACAATTCTTATTACTCTCCCTTCAAACGGGCAAAAAAGTCTAGAACCAGATACTTGATATTGACACAGGGGAAGAAACCAATTTTAATTTTACTTTTGCTCTCGCCCTTTCCAAACAACCCGACTCAAGCATGTGTTTTCACAACATCTTGTATTGACCAAGAGTTACTGCAGCGTTTCGCAATGTATTCTCAGGCTTACAGAAAGGCCATTCTGAGAATGCTCAGTTCTGTGCCACAGTAGTTGCACAGGGATCTCGTTTAGGACTTTAGATAGTTGTCCATGCTTTATGGATTAGAGTCTACCAGAAGATCAGTGTTCTGAAAGGGACTTCAATGATGTATAAACTGGCACCCATGGCGATACTTCAGTTTTAAACAGGAGTCCTGAGACAGAAAACACACTCTTCCTTCAACGAATTCAAAGTGGATATTTAAGATAACAGGACAGATTTAATTCCTCAGGGCACAGGCAAACCAAGGCTAGATCTCTCTGTACCAAAATACCCATAGTCACGTCTTACACTAAAAAAGTTACTACTTATACTACACGTCTTACAACACGAAGCCATGCAAATAAAGCCCTTCAAACCAAAAATCTAAGGAATCAAGTAAAATAAAAGACATAAAGCTTTTAGAAACTAGACAGTAGCCCTGTATTCCAAGAAATAATACAATGACTAAGATTTAAATTCCATACGGAGTTACATTAGGTAAAGTGTAAAAAGCTCCTGCGTAGACCAGAGGCGTGCGCGCCTGTTTGACAGAGCAGCAGCCGCACTCCCGCAGAGAGGACAGCATCTCGCTCGCCATCTGGTCTGCCTCGCAACAGTCGGGTCCTGAACGGGCGGGGGGAAGCCAGCATCGCTAGGCCATTATCTCACTAAATCACAACACGGCTGCCCCGGCGACCGCCGGGAGCGCTTGCTCGCTGAGGAAAAAGCCGGGGGGGAAACCGCCTTTCCCCCTTCCCACAGGGGTTAAGACGCTTCCCCACGAGGGGATGCTATGCCCTACCCGGGGAAACAGCGCTACTGCCAGAGGCGGCGGCTGCCCGGCCCCGCCGGGGACAGAATAGCGGCTGACGGGCCTGTGCGGGCCTTGCTCCCACAGCGGCAGCCGCCGTGCTCCGCCACCCCGCCACGGGCCACCCGTCAGGTGCCCTCCGTGAGGGCCGCAGCGTTACCCCCCCCGCCCCACCCCGCCCCGCCCTTACCTCCACGGCCGCCACTCCCGGTTGCTTGGTCGCTGCCAGGCAGATCCCACTCTTCACCTTAATCCCGTAAGAGGCCCGCAGCTCCTCCAGCACCGCCAGCCGCACCAGCCTTCGCCTATGCTCCGCCATTCCAGCGCCCGCCACCGCCCACCCCGAACCTCTCGCTCCCCCCCGCCGCCGCCGTCCCTCAGACCCCACTCAGCGCCATGACAACCTCCCGCCACCAGGCCTAGCCCCGCGCCGCCGGTTACCGCCTGGCTTAAACCCAGCGCCCTGCCCCGCCCGCGCCTCTGATTGGGCCGCCTGCCGTTCGAAATCAGGCCCCCGCGGCCCAACGGCCGCCAGGGGCTGGCCAGGCCGCTGCCTGTCTTCCTCTTGCGCCGCCTTCGGGCGATCGTGCTGGTTACCTAAGGGTCCTGCCTGCGGCCGCTAGTGCAGGGATGCTGAGGCGCCTAGCGGCATGGCGGCCCTTGGGGCTGAGCGCCGTCGGCCGAGCGTGACGGGGGGTACCCGGCGGGAGAGGGAGCCCCCCCAGCCAGCAGCCGGGGCGGAGCAACAGGCGCAGCAAGTGGGGCAGTGTGCCCATAACGCGAAGAGCGCCACAGCCAGCGTGAGGGCGTTTGGGTTGTTTCCTTGAAACTGAGCGTTTGTTTTCTTTCTTTGAGCGTAAACGTCAGTTTAAAACAGCAAACCGCCGCAGCTCTGTGAATAAAGTGAGTTCTTCAAGGAGGAACGAATGCACGACGACAATCTTGCTTGGTATAATGGTGGTGTATATTGGGATAGGAAAAAGATCAAGGACCTTCACATTTGCTTTAGTCAGTAGCGTTACTTTCTCCTGCGTTAGCATTGGTTTGTACCGACCCATCTGAGATGATGCATCGTTTCCTGTGCACAAAAACACAGTTTAAGTGGCAGTTAAACTCTCAGCACCGGGTTTGTACTTGCTGAGTTTGGGGTTGTTGACCAATTCCGTACTATATTCTCATACATCTTCTCTGGGAGGGTCATTTGAGGTTTTGCACTAATTTGTTACAGGAAGAACTGCATTTATTTATTTTTTTTTTTTAAGATTCTGTTCCAAAGGTAACTCTTCAAGGGTTAATAACAGTCAAATTAATGAAATGCAGTCTTTCTGTGTAGAGTCAGAAATGATGTAGCAAAAATAAGCTTTTCAGCTTGTCCTTTATATGTACGCTGGTACTAGTCCTGAAGTGAGTCTTACTTCACTGAGAGAAAGAGAATACCACAAAGCTTAGACACAGAATGATAATAACCAGGTTATGGTGCTTTGAACACCTATGGACATAAAAACTAGAGAAAAAAAGAGAATAGCTAGAGTTTTTTCAAAAGTCATCAAAATATAAACAGAAAAAACACCATCTAGAAAGTTATGTGGAAGAAGGACCTAGCAGCAGTAATAAATAGCACATTAAACATGAATTTTTCTGAAGCAAACCCCCAGGATTTTGATTATGAGTGTCAAAATCATGTCATTGAGCATAAGTAATATTCCTCTAAATGTAGTCTTAGTGCAGCCTTATTGTAAGTGTTATTATCCATCCTGGCATTGAAATTACATGAAAATGCAGAATTCCAAAACCTAAAATATCACCGATAAGAAAAGTAAAAGGAATGAAGTAAATAGGTATCACAGCATTTAATTTAAGCAATTTCTATCCAATTTAGTTTTCTGTAGTAATGATGAATTACACAAGAGGGAGCTGTGATCTGATAAATACATCAAAACTTTTTAAGTATTTTCTGTTCAGTATTCACATAAGAAAAAGCACGTGATTGTAGTGTGTGCTGTACTTTTTTCTCCGGAAAGTGATGGAGGTAATCTTTTTACGTTTTACAGAAGATATTTAAAACCACAGTATTATCTAGTAGTTTTGTCAAGAACATGCCAAATATTTTAATATCCTTTAGGTGACTATTTTAACATTTCTGTTTTATTTACAGATAGAGACTGGAACAGAAAAATTACTTTGTATATAAGAGCGAGCCATCTAATTTTGGAACCAGCTGTAGCACCCCAACTCAAATCTACTATACTCTCTCAAAATTGAGTTAGAAAAAATAAACAGGTAACTTGGCTGCTTCCCCCCACCCACCCCAAATTGTCTATGAATTGACATGCCAGGCTTTTAGCATTTTAAATATTTCTAATTTTCAGAGGCTATCAGTGAGGTCCCATCCTGAATGAAGTAAATGGCATAACTTGTCTTTCGTCATCAGGAGTGCCAGGCTTGCACTCCTTTTCACATCCAACATGTAATATTTTGGTATGTTTACATTTTGGGAGAAAAAAACCCCGTTAGCACCTACATTTAGCGTGTATTTTGTGAACTTTGGAAGCTACTCCAGAAATGAGAGCCTTAAAAAAGAAGTCAAATGTTTACTAATAGTCCCATTTCAGTGACCACTCAGAACGGTCAGTGGTCAGAAACTCAGGCAGAGGAAGCAGAAACGAGCTACCTCCACAAGCAGAGTGACCCCGTGAGGAGTACAGAAAACAGACTTTTCTCTGAAGTACCCCTCCGCGAGCTAACTGAGCACTCGGTGGGAAGGAGCATGAGCGTCCCTCATTGTGACAATACAAGGGCTGGTTTTGCCTTACTTCTTCAACCAAACAGGCTGAGGGCAGAAAGATCATAAGGGTGGATCATGGAAAAGAAAGCCAGACCACACCATCCAGGAGAAACTGAAAAGCAGCTGCACGAGGGTTCTTTATGCATTGATATCCTCAAAGTCTGACTAGTACAGTTTATTCTGAACATCCTTACTCATTCTTGTCTCTTCCTGGCTTTCTCTCTTAACGAGGAATTACCAGTTGTCATCTCTCCCTGCTGTTCAGCCTGCGTTTACGTTAGTCACGTCCCTTTTCCACCTCCCACTCCCCCTGCTGCTTTGTCTTGTCTTCAGCAAACAATTTTGCCCAGGACTGAAAGTGTTGGGGGGGATCAGTCTCATGCAATGGTGTCCCTACTTGCAACCATTCAAAATTATGTCAGAAGCAAAACAATCTGGATACTCTGAATACCTTCAACATTTAAAGTTAACTATATCCCCTGCCTCTGTTGCTAGTTTGATAAAAAATAATTCCAGATCAAGAAAATAGTAAGGAAGAGGATTTAAAGTGTTTTTGAAGTGAAACAAGGTTAGAAAGAGTATTTTCCAAACTGACATTCAACACCAATATCCTCTGAACCATGGTTTGAGGATAGAATAATTCTATTTAACCCATATTTCAGTTGGGTTACAAATTTGGTCTCAACTTGCCACTTCAGATTTTTGAGGAGACTATTGCAGAAAATTAGATACGGCAATCTTAAAACCTTAGTATCAGCTGTATTAATTGTTAACTCTATATCTGAGCTTGCTCCATATACAGATTTTTTGGGGACGGATTATCAAAGCTAATTAATTTAAGTTTGAATAATTCACGCTAAGAATCAATAGTATTTTGTCTGAAATATTCCAAAACTTGATTTTGTGAAAAGTAGTAATTGAATTTATTTTTTTTTAATATTCACTAGTCCTGTAATCAAATAATTTTTTCTAAAGAAATTTTGTGACAGCTGTCAGAGAATAGCAGTATACAGCATACCTTTCTTCCATTTGCTCTGCAAGACCACATGTTTGAAAGAACGGAAGAATCACCATGGGAGGGAAAAGATACCTGTATCTCTAATTTACAGAGGTGAAACTTTGGAAAAGCCAGAAGATGTCATAGGCAGATTCTAACATATATAATGCTAGGACCTTGAGTTAGTGACTAAACTTCTGTCCTTATTGCACTGAGGAAGCATTTTACCTATTTTTCTTTGGGCCCAGAGACAGTACTTCTGATATGTTGAAATTAGAATAAATCAATCGACTGTGAGCAGGTTTCAAGTTCACCACATCATCTGGAACTCTGCTAGAAAATAAAGAATCAGAAAATGCCTCAAAGTAACAAGACTTGTTTATTAGGCTGAGAAATTTGAGAAGGACAATTTTTTTGAAGCCACGTACTGTCTTGGAAACCAGCATGTGAAATTTAAAGAGTGCTGCTGATTCAAAGCAGTTTAACTGCTGATGATACCACACTGGTCAACTCAACTCAGTGTAGACACTTCCTGTTCTAAGTGCTTGATGTTTTCAAGCATGGTTGAAGCTAAGAGCTTATACTTGACACTGTGCATGATATTTTGCACTTATAATACATTTCATTTTATCAACACTAGTAGGAAGACCTTCCTCTCACTTCCAGTTCTTGTGCTTGATTGGTTGAATGGACTGAAACTGGCAATTTACCCATGACGGAATGATTTAACAATTGGACGTGCAATCTTCACCCATTGTTTTCAACCCTAAACCGCAGAATTTAAAATAAAAGATGTTACAAGGGGGTAGCTTTTATGCCCCGTATTTTTATTTTAGACTTGAAAAAGAGCCTGAGTGCCTAAAGGCTTATCTGGGTTTTTCCCCACCTGTACTGGTTGGTCTTACAAGAGCAACTGTCTCCAAATCTGGTCTAGGAATATAGATAGGATAATGACAGTTACCCTGCTGCTAGTGTACATAAACACTGTTGGTTTTTTACATCTTGCAGAGATACAAGCTTATTTGGAAATCTGGGTCTTAGCTGCTGCTGCACCTCTTTTGCCCCAGCAAAGACTGCAGACTTCCCTGGCAATTTCTCAAGGTACCTGTTGCAGGTCTGCTTGTTCTCTAAACACAGGGACAGTAGCTTATTCAATCTCAAGCAAGGTCTTCAGAACAGAGCAAAATGGTAATTACTTCCCTTTCAGAGGGGAAAAAAAAAAAAAGAGAGAAAAAAAGGAAGGAGGATGCAGTATCATAGATTTAGTGCTGCTATCAGACAAAAAAAAAACCCCAAACCCCAAACCATAATAGTTCCCTCTAACCAGATCTGAATCAAGGGTCTGTAGTGGCACTCAAAAGAAAAAAGACATCTCTTCCTCTCATTTTTCACCCTCCATTTTCTTTTAAAATTCTACTTAATATCTCATATTTTGCAGCACATCCCTTTCATAAACTTCCTAGTAGGTAAAAGAGAAATTGATTTTTTTCACTAACTGGCTCCCTGTAATATATCGTGAATCCTAGAACTTAGGAATAATACTCAGGTAATAGGAATTTTAATCTCCTTTTCTCAACTCTAGGTAAGTAGAGACTGCATTGAGAGGACTATGGAATGTTCCTGGTCGGATACTTTAATTTTGAAATAATAAACAGTTAATTCATTGAAGGCCTGGAAATTTTATATCCAAGACAAAATCCAGGCTTTTAAAAACTCTGTGTCAAGAATTCAGTTTATTTGTGTAACCGCTATTTTAGAATACAATTGTTTGACACTGACTTGAGCTGTAAGGGAAGCAAATGCCAGGTTCTATGAAGATATTAACGGAGTCGAGCCACTGAATAATTTTGTCGGTATTTGCTATGTGGAGAAAAGATTTCCCATCCACTCTCAGGGAAGAGCGATGGGTTGTGCATTTTCCTGCTTTTGCGTAAGACTTTCAAGTGTCTTATATCCATTACATGTGTACCATAGTTCAAGTGATGCATCTTCCCAGTTCCCACTTTGTTTGGAATGGTATGACGCATCACCCTAGTTAGCTTAAAAAATGAACAAAAGGCAGTATGAATTTGTGGTGGGTTGACCCTGGCTGGATGCCAGGTGCCCACAAAAGCTGCTCTATCACTCCCCTCCTCAGCTGGAGAGGGGAAAGAAAATATAGCAAAAGTTTCATGGGTTGAGGTAAGGGCAGGGAGCTCACTCACTGGTTACCATCACGGGCAAAACAGACTCAACTCAGGAAAATTAATTTAATTTGTTACCAATCAAATCAGAGTAGGGTAATGAGAAATAAAACCAAATCTTAAAACACCTTCCCCCAACCCTTCCCTTCTTCCTGGGCTCAACTTCACTCCTGATTTTCTCTACCTCCTCCCGCCCAGCGGTGCAGGAGAACAAGGAATGGGGGTTGCGGTCAGTTCATCACACATTGTCTCTGCTGCTCCTTCCTCCTCAGGGGGANGAATGGTATGACGCATCACCCTAGTTAGCTTAAAAAATGAACAAAAGGCAGTATGAATTTGTGGTGGGTTGACCCTGGCTGGATGCCAGGTGCCCACAAAAGCTGCTCTATCACTCCCCTCCTCAGCTGGAGAGGGGAAAGAAAATATAGCAAAAGTTTCATGGGTTGAGGTAAGGGCAGGGAGCTCACTCACTGGTTACCATCACGGGCAAAACAGACTCAACTCAGGAAAATTAATTTAATTTGTTACCAATCAAATCAGAGTAGGGTAATGAGAAATAAAACCAAATCTTAAAACACCTTCCCCCAACCCTTCCCTTCTTCCTGGGCTCAACTTCACTCCTGATTTTCTCTACCTCCTCCCGCCCAGCGGTGCAGGAGAACAAGGAATGGGGGTTGCGGTCAGTTCATCACACATTGTCTCTGCTGCTCCTTCCTCCTCAGGGGGAAGACTCCACACTCTTCCTCTGCTCCAGCATGGGTCCCTACCAAGGGAGACAGTCATCGATGAACTTGTCCAACATGACTCCTTCCCATGGGCTGCAGTTCTTCATTGCAGGTCCTTTCCATGGGATGCTGTCCTTCAGGAACAGACTGCTCTGGTGTGGGTCCCCACAGTGTCACAGGTCCTGCCAGCAAACCTGCTCCAGTGTGGTCTTCTCTCTCCACAGGGTCACAGGTCCTGCCAGGAGCCTGCTCCAGTGTGGGCTTCCTACAGGGTCCCAGCCTCCTTCAGGCATCCCCCTGCTCCACTGTTTACCTCCATGGGCTGGAGGGGGACAGCCTGCCTCACCATGGTCTTCACCATGGGCTGCAGGGGAATCTCTTCTCTGACACCTGGAGCACCTCCTCCCCCTCCTCTTTCACTGACTGTGGTGTCTGCAGAGTTGTTGCTTTCAGGTATTCTCACTCCTCTCTCTGGCTGCTGTTCCATAGCAGTTTAACTGCTTAACTATGTTATCCCAGATGCACTACCACCATTTTTGATGGGCTTGGCCTTGGCCAGCAGCGGGTCCGTCTTGGAGCCAGCTGGCATTGGCTCTAACAGACATGGGGGAAGCTTCTAGCAGCTTCTCACAGAAGCCACCCCTGTAGCCCCCCCACTACCAATACCTTGCCATGCAAACCCAATACAGGTTTCTTCACTGGAGAGATACGGTTTTGATCCGCTGAAGTAATCATGCTGAGAATGCATTACTGAGACAATGCATTCATTCTGAAGACCTACGTTTCTAGAGTTTAAGGGTTAATAAAACTTCCTTGGGAGGAAATAAAAGCTTCAGACTGGTATAATTCTGGACATGGAGAGGAAATTAAGTTTCCTCTTATATTACCCCATGTTTATAGAATACTTGAGATCAGAATTGCTTCACAAACTATGGATAGGACTTGGCTCACCTGCTGAAACCCGCAGGCAGTTCAAAGTATACAAAGGCATTGACTTGGGCAGACCCCAAGGCAACAGTTGGATGGGACACTAAACATCATGTCTGGTGTCACAGAACTTGTCACAGATATTCCAGAAGGACAACATTTTAGTTTTTCATTGTTGCCTTAGCGAATTGTTACCACGTTGTGAAAGTAGAGACTGAGAGGCAAAATGCCTTATTTATTTATTTACGGCAATGCATTAGTTTTCATAGATTATCATAGAGTATAAAGCCAGAACTGACTCTTAGATTGTCTAGTCTGACCTCTTGTATATCACAATCCAGCTGTTTATGTACTAAGGGTAACAACTGATAGTTAGACAGTTTTCCTAATGGGAGAATGATGTATGTTTGACTCTCTTGGGCACAAAAAGATGAAAAATGTGTTCCTTGGGAAATGCTGTAACTGTTAATCAACTTGTATAAAAGATGAGTATAAACCTCTCTTCCATAATAATAATAATAATGATTATTACTATTATGCTGATAATAAAGCAATAATCTGAAACTCCATTTTATAGTCTGCCCAGTCCTGTTAGACCTATTTTGAGGAAGCTTGTCAGATCATTCCTGGAGGAAGGTTTAGACTAAGGAACTGATTTCTAGATTTCAGACAACCTTTGATTGATATGAGGTAAGGTAGAAAGGAAAAAAAAATGGCTCTTCTTCTGGCACAGCTTGTGGGCAGGTTCATGTTCTAGATGCCTTGAGAATGTAAAAATCAAAGAGCAGGAAGTTTAGATACTCCTAGCCCTGGGTAGAAGCTGAGTGGGGGTTTTAAAGTTGCTATTTTGGACGTGTGCCTCCAGTGGGATGTCAGGTGGAATGCAGGTGGAATGAGGCACCCAGGGCTTTACTCAGATATGCCACAGCATGTTTGAATTAGGAGCTGTTCTGGAATCTTTAGAAGTTTAACTCCAGACCTGAATCTTGATGTTTTCTCTCCTGACTTTTGATCTCTCCCTTTCAATCGGTGTGGGAAGAAGAGATGGTAAAGCAAGCTGTGTATGGAAAATTAAAATGAGAACAAAAGCCTGTCCAAATTATGCAACAAGGATCATTATGCTATAAAATTGCTCTTCAAATGTGGCTGTCATTGAAAGATATTAAGATTTCAACAGTTATTTTCTTGATGAAGACTTAATTTCTTGCATAAAAAGGTTTTTAAGCTTAAAGCTATGCCTACACAATTAGTGTCCTTTGGTTTTGGAATGTTTGAAGGGTGCTAAAGGATTTGAATGCTATAGAAGTATTTTTCATCACTACAGATCAGTCGTCTCACACTAGTTTCACAATAGCTTTATAATTTAAACAATTTACAAATGTAATGTGTCGCTGGCTACAATGATCACTAGATCATGTTGCAGTGGAATGTATGTAGCTTTAGGAACTAAGTGCAGGCTTGAGGGTCCTGCTGCCCTATCTAGGGCTACACTTGGGGTTGGACAGAAACAAGCAGCAACTAAATTTTATCTGCCAATTTAAAGGAGAACTTTACTGGAATACAGCAAAGAATTGAAGCCACAGATTCCCCTTTTTAACCCCATTCTCTGTTTCTCTTATGGAATGGGGTTTTCCTTGTGTGCAGTGGGGCAGAAATAAACTGTTTTTACATACCAGCAGTGAGAGCGTTTGAGGAAATAAAATCTGTAGATAATATTCGCGATGATGTTGATGCTTAGTTTCATAGACTGTACAGTGATGTACGTGTCACTGGAGGGCTCTGCTGTGCACATCTGTAATCAAAGTGCACTCTGTGGCCTAGGAACAACAACCTGATGTGTGGTTTTAAGCAAACTTGTTCTGAAGAGCACGCACAAGTTTTCCTTCCTCAGTTTTCCCCCTAGTCATCCGATACTGATCAGTTCAGTAGCTGTTTGTTGTGGAGTTGTTATGACACTCCAGTGCTTGGGATGGGAAATCTGGCCCCTGTTTCTGACTCTGTCTTTCTGCTGCTGTGTGGTCCTGGGCTTCGCTTAAACCTCCATCTGTAAAACGCTCTCTGTCTGCTGAATATTTAAAGGACACTAGATAATTCTTTTGTGGGTTTATTTAATATATCCTCTCAATTCTTTTCCCATTCTTTTAATCTTTGGAGTTGCTTTAATCTAATTTCTTCCTACAAATTCACTTTTTTTTTTTCCTCCAGTAGCTAAGATAATTGTATATGAATGAGAATATTCATGGTTATTTTTGCTACTTCTCTTTTTTTCCTTTCCTTTCTTTTTACACCTTTATATTACAGATATGCCTGCTGGACTTAGCTAGCATTTTAGCCTCCCTATGCTGGATGCTACATAAATCCAGTAAGAGACAGGACCTACTAGAAAAAGCATGGAATTCAAATAAACATGGGAGGTCATACAGTTAGGCACAGATTGAGGCACAGATTGATGATATGGCTTGTCTAGGAAGGTCAATGGCTAAGCTAAATACAGAATCCAGGTCTCTTGAAATTCAGTCCCACTAACCATGCACTGACCTACGCAACTTCTTTTTTTCATACAGCATCACTAATTCTAACTGGGTAGAAACAGTGGTACTGTGTGACGGACATACATTTCTCCTATATGGTCCGATGCTGTTACCTTTGTAATAAATACAAAGACTTGTAATGGCTATTGAGTCCAGCTCATACTGAAGAGTGAATCGGTAAAGGGAGCATACCTTCAAATAGGCTTGTGCAAACTGTTCAACCAGTTTCCCAAGTACATGTGCACAAGTCGGGACTGGTTAGTAGATATAATGGAGAAAAAACCCAAACAGACCTCGATTTAAACAACGGCGACGGTTTTAAGAGACCACAGTGTAACTTCTTTACCACCCGTTTTTGGATCTGAATAAACTTTAGGACTGACAAACTTTTAGAGCAAACCAGACCCAAACGTGCAGCATTATTGCAGGCGGCAGTAGTAAGGTCACATTTATTACTCCTGTTTTCATTGCAGTTACTTTTACGAACAGCACTGACATCTCACTGTCATAAGGGTTATATGCGAACGTAGTTAGAAACAGCCTTGTTACCTACAAAGCCACAATCCTGAAACCTCTTACACATACAGATACTTTTCTATTATTTGTGGGTGGATCTTGCTCCATTTCACGGACTCAGCATGTTGTGAGTGCAGGGAGGCTCAGGTCAGCTTTCTGTGCGTGACTATGGGAGCTGCATCTCTGGAGTGTAGGTACGGTCACGGGTCTGATGTGGTCACAGGTGACCCAGCCTCGGCGGACGGGGTCCGTCACTTGGGAGCGGGACCACATGACCACGGCTCTGCAGCTTCCACGGACGTGGCATGCCTCGTTGTGTGAGCTTGCAGGCGTTTGAAGCTGTCTGCACTTCACAGCTAAGTGTTGTGCAATGGTTAATCTTCTCTTTATTACACCTCATCCTATGTTCTTCCAGCTTTGTTACCTAAGTGTTGTATTATGTATGTTTTAACTGTGTCATCTCATTCCTCATCACCTTAGATAATAATGTTAACGTAGTCAGCGATCCTATTAAAATAAACTTGAAATTTCGTGTAGTAAAACTGTTTATTTTACAGGATTAGAATTAAGTGTCTGCTCATCCATTATTTTTGATTATTTTAGAAGAAAACATAAAAGATGACTGACAGAGACTAAATACATAGAGAATGAGAACTTAAAAGAGGGTAGCAACTCCGAAGAAAAAAGAACAGAAAAGTTTCTTGACACAGATGACAGAAGAGGCACATAAGAAGCTATTGCTGTATGTTTAAATTGCCTCCGTTCTTTATGATCTCTGGAATTTTGTACTGTTTTTAACATGACATTTCCAAATACCTCAATCTTCCAAATTGCCATGTTGGACTTTTTCACAGCTTTACTCTACTAAGCAAACAAGTTCTAACTGTGTATATATAGCTGTTTTTACATACATGTTACTTATATGTTATTTTAAAATTTATTTTATTTTTAGTTACTTGTTTTTGCTCCTAAAAATACACATAATATCAGCACTCATCTAGGAAATGCAGAAGTAGTTCTGGGGTTTTTTTGTCTCGTGACTACCAGTAAGTTTAGATTCTTACTGCATCTGAAAAAAATTACCTGCCTTCCACTTGAAGGCATTCACACTGGTGTCAAGATGTGTCAAGATCTTTTGCTGTGCCACCTCCAGTGAAAGGCTGTCAAGGTGAAAACACTACGTATCATCCTAGCTTCCCACGCTACATCCAATTTTAATTTACTCTTAAATTGCCATAACATCTTGTGAGTACTGGATTCTATCAAGTAAATGTTTATAATCCACGTTTCCTTCAAAAATAAATTAAAAAAAAAAGGAATACAGCAAAATAAAGAAATACTGCACTTTTCAGATTGTAGCATTTGTAACTGTTTTCAGAAGAAAGGAAAAGTGAAAATGAGACATTTCCAGTAGAAACAGACTATGAATTGTACATGGTCTCCGAGGAAATTTTGCCAGGAATGGAAGACTGGCATCCACCAGTTCCAGTGCCACAGCTGTAGGACTGCTCTTTCCCTTTTCAAATTAGGTAGTTTTCACTTTACCACTCAGATACCTACATCGTGTCGTCCTCAAACAAGCAAAACTTCCCTTGCTCATGTTTTAGAGGAAACAAAGTCATTAGCATTTTATTGCATAACCGTATTATTTCTTCCATTTGGTTTCAATATTTCATAGATATACAAGCTCTCAGGATAGGTAAATGTAGAATAAAAAAATACTGGAACGTGAAGAAATTCTCATTTCAGTGATTTCCACATCCATTTATTTATAGCTTTACGATACATTTTCAAGTAGGGACAAAGATACTTAACTCTCTCCATTGACTCTGCACAAAACTATCCGTTTAAAAACCCACAAAGATCAAACAATTCCTACGTTGGTTATGTTAGCTGCAGAAAAACCACCACCCCTGAAGCTGATTTCCTGCTTGAGAAACCGTAAGCTAATCGCAGAACAAAAGGTACATTTTGAGAGGTCCTCCGCTTTCAGCAGTTACTGCGTATCTGATGCAGAGCAGCTCATCAGTGTTTTGCACGTTCTGTGAAGAAGATGTTCTGGTGCATCATGTTAATACTGCTGGATGTGATGATGTAGCACGAGGCAAAGCAAGCGGCATCCTTTAGTGTCAAAATTTTCAGATTCAGCTGCTCCAAAGAGCATGTGTTTGGGTAAGGAGTAGGCAGCTGCTTTTTTTTCAGTCAACTGTCATCTTTACCAACTCACTCTCCACCTGCTGCTTTTTTTTGAACAATTAAAATCCTTCCCACTCTCTTCAAGTCAGTTACCAAGATTCAAACCCATGGTGCCAGGATAATGTCTGTTACATGACTGACAGTGAAAAGAACAACGCGAAGAGAGCAACAGGTAACTCGTGGTACTTAGTTTATTGGTTTTGTGGTTTGTTTATCGGTGTTTTTTTTAATTAAAATATATTAATTCATATTTATTATTTATTTATTGCCTGGTGATGATGACTCCTAGTTTTCTACTCATTTTTCAAAGACAAATGTTCAGCATATTCAATGCACCAATTTAAACTCAAGTTTTTCCATCATTAAAATGATCACGATGAATTAATGAAAACAGCTTAGCCTTTTAGCACCTTAAGAATACGTTTTCAGAAACCATCTTCATTATCTTAGGTGTTCAGCTCCTAGAAGTATTTAGGTAATACTGAGTTCAGTGCTGCTAGGCCTGAGAGTTTCGTTTCTGAAGTACGAGAGGACGCCTTTAAACCCAGACCTTCTAACTGTCCACGTGGAAGGTCTCTTAAGCTAATCCCCAGGAATTTTGCCGCGTGCTGGAGCCTGAAGTCAGTCATGTGGCTCTGCCAAGATGCCCCTGTCTCCTCCCCAACTGCGTGTTTGAAACCTGCCCGTGTGTGAAGGGCTTAAGCATAGGAAGCCGAGTAGAAGCAGCTCCGTGGCTTGCTGGTCCTGGCCTCCCACCCATCTCCACTTCCCTTGCCAAACCTCCGAAGTACAGTTCCAGGAGGGAGGGACATGGCTGCTGGTGGCTCTGGCCAGCCGAGGGACAGGGTTGCAAAGAGAAGCTGCACACAGCAGAGAAGAAAAAGGGTTAGAGGGCTTCAGGTGATGAAAATGATCTCATGAAGGGTTAGCACAGTCAGAGCACTCTAGTCTAGCTTCCAGCACTAAGAGCCGGGCCCCTAAGTTAAATGGATTTCATAAAGTTGGCTGGAATAGTACTTAATAATTAAAAAAAGGGCGGTAGGGTTTTAGGAGCCGCTTGAATTTAAATACCATTTCGACTGATTATCTCAAAATATCTAGGACCTGATGCACAGCAATAGTCATCACTAAGAATAACTGGTGTAGTCACTAATGGACACCCCCAGAGACCTGGATTTGCCAATCAACTGCAGCGGAAACAGAAATATCCAGACAGTGACTGGTGCTTTTGAAAACAAAGTCCAGATGCAGATTTAGGGTTTTAAATGTGCTGATTTCATCCATTTAAAGATTTTCCAAACTTCTGGGTGTGGATATGAAAATGCTTCTCATCCATTATTATCAGCACTCTCTCGTTTTTCCTGGTTCTTATTGATTATGAACCCAATTAACTTGTAAATCAACAGCAACTCCATTAAAATACTCCTGGCTTTGTAGTGTTCTGAGCAGTCTAAGACAAAATAAAATACTGTCTAAATGTCTTTCATTAAATTTATATAAATATATATTTTTATACATAAACAAGCATTTCAATTTAAGCTAAACAGAACTCATAAAATCTTGATGAAATAACTGAAGACTTTAATATTGTACAACCACAATTTTATAGAAGTTATAACACAACTTTTGCTACCTATATAACTTTTTTCTATAGAACTAATATGGTTTTTCACATGCATCAACTTTAGACACCTGCTATCAGTGGGGTCATCTAAGCTGGTTTATATTAACCAGGTAGGAGCAGAACTTCAGTATAGTCCATATTGGCCTAGAAAAATATAACTCTTGGATGAAGTTCTCTGTCAAGTGATGTAAAATCTGCCCTTTGTACAATAAGCAGAGGTAAATTAGGATCTTCATTCAGTTCTATTGCAAACGTTTTTTCATCATGGAGGTTTCACTATAACAAGTAATTTCCTTATACACTTTTCGTACAGCAGCTTTCTTTCTAAAAGTTCAAAATATCACGCAAATGACATGTGCTGCTCTTGTGAAAAATCCATCCTTCTACAAAACTAAGGGTTGGCAGAAAGACTGGTGTTAATATTTTGTTGAATTCTATTTTATACTGTCTAAAAAAAGCCTGGCTTCCCTTCTTATCCTTTGAATCTTGCTACCATTGGCAATTACTTCTGCTTTACTGACAGGACAATCCAAACTGCTCCTAGGATGGTGAAAGGAATAAAGAGCATGTATGGTAAGGGGAGGCTAAAAGAATTGGCTTGTGTGGAAAAAAAGAACAAATTCAATTGTCTAGAGAGGCATTAGTTAGAGAAACCCTTCAGAGATAAAGTAAGATATTATTTAGATTAAGGCTAACAATAGTCAAAACACAAGTAGATATATGTGGTATGAACACATGTAGATTGTAAATTAAAAAAAAATTTCCAACCATCCGGAAACTAAGGTTCCAAAGTAGCCTTACAATAGGAGTAATGGGGTAAATAACCTCACCGGCTTTAGGATGGCATCTTATTACTTTTAAAAACAGATTTCATGGTTGCCTATAAAAGGGAACTAGACTGAGTGACTCAAAAAAGTAATTTCTAACCCTGTGTTTCCAAATTCCACTTCTTTCTTTGGGTGGAGGTGGGGCAGAGAAGGGCTCATGTAGAAAAGTGAATCGTTAATATCATGTCAGATTTTAAAAGGAGAAATAAGATAACGTGTTTGTATTCTCAGCCATCTAAACATAAACATGGAGGAGAGCAGTAAAAGAATGTACAAGATGAGGTTCAACTGACAATAAATTCAGTAGAGTAAAAATTATGCAGTAGCTTTTATTATTTCATGCCTTTGAAGTGCATACCTATATTTTATTGGTCTTGTAGAAAGAAATTTTAATAGTACTGTCCAATTAATATGCAGCTACACTAAGTTTCTATAGAAGTGAGCAGCATTCCTAAATTATGTGTATTAATGGGGTAAGATGGGAATCTTCTGTAAAGAGATTCAGACCACCTAAAATGGGGCAGCAACTTGACATCTTACACAGATGGTCTGAAGAGCCCCATAGAAGTACCCGCCTTCTGTCATTGACTGTAGAGCACTAATTTAGTCTTCCAAATTGGGGGGCTAAAATTGAGAGTGGAAATAATTCTGCTTCATTTTCCTAAATAAAATCTGTACAGGCATGAATAAGGAAAGCCCCTGCCCTGAGAATCCTATGATAGAAGGCAGAGCTTTACAAACATTTTGCTACTTTATGGGAAGTTAGGCATTTCCAGTATAGCTCCAATTACTCTTTATCAAATCAATTAAACCTGTACAGTATTATAATAAACAATATATTTCTGTGCAAGTATCTTTGTATCAATATCACTATATGTGTACTTGTGATAGGGCGAAGATGTAGTTTTATGTCTTTTTGAGGTGGAGATGTAGTTTTATATACTCTTACAATTACCAATTTTTTACATAGTCAAACAATGCAAATAAAGCAACTAATACATCTTACTGTGACTAGAGCTCTAGTTTATTAATATTCTTTCCTCCTTTTTTAATTATAAAAGATTTTGAGCCCCATTTCCTAAGAAATAGTATCCTATTAAAAACAGGTTGCAACTTAAATGGGTCATTGTTTTTATTTTTAGCTTGCTACCACTGAAAGAGTAACATGAAAAAGGTTTTCTTTGTTTTGCTATGTATTACTTGCTGAAAAATCAGATACATCAGGTCCTTTCAGATATACTTCAGTCAAGTGGGTTCAACCAATTATGTTGTCCTTTACGCAATGACAGAAGAGAAACAAACATTAGAATTACATGAGGTAAAACCAGAGAGGTAACAGTAAAAGACAGGTAAGTCATCTCATCTTATTTCTAATTTGTTTTTCAAATTATCTAGATACTAACTCAATTCATTTCCTTAAATATAGGTAAGTGTTTATGCTGAAATTGCTTCTGTGCCTCTCCGTAGCATTTCATGCCAAAGGTTACTTGCTAGGTACTATGAAATACCAAATCACTGAAAGGAAAACAGATTTCAGCCTTATTGCCAGGAATGTCATTCACATCTGTGTTTAGTGGGGTCGTCTCACTCACAGGTGCTGTTTCTCCACACAGAAATTTACTTTTCTTCTTCTTTCTTGTTCCCTAATGGGAAACGAGCCCTTCGGTCCAGAGCTCAGGAGGGAATGGAATTTCCACCCTGCAGCATTTCTCTGAAACCGCTCTAGGGTTGTGAATCTCTCCTCTGTGCTGGTAATGGAATCCCACACGCAGCCAGTCTATACTAATGATTTTAGTTGCCTCTAGCACCACTTATGACTAAGTGCAAAACCCTCTCTTCTACCTCACTACCCCCCACCCTGCTGAACCACAAGTCTAACACGACAACCAAGGCTTTTGCTTCTCAGGACTTCTTCACAGTGGAGCTAATTATACACTGAGACATGAACATTTCCTTTGAGAGGTAGCAATAAAGTCGTCATGTCTATCTGTGTGCTCTCCTGAGCTAAAGCGGCTGCACAAATATGTGCATCTAAGCTAGCTGTGAGTTCCTCCCAGTATTTTTCTGACCTGAGGGCTGGACGGGCAGAAGATGATAAACTTCTAAAAATCTGTATACATATTCTATTACTTCACAATGTTGCATATTGCACAATGCCACTCAATGTTGCCAGAGTATCACAGCGTACTCTCAGAAATGCGTTCATTTCAGGTAACATCTGAGAAATTTATAGTATACGAGTTCTTGTTCTGCAAACTCTTAACCAAGAAGAAAACTTACCTGTTTTTTTGTGTTGAAAGTTAATAATTCTGTGTCAACACGGTGCAACCCTAGTTCTAGCCAAGGGATCGTTCTGCTGCGGGTGTGTCACTCCTCATGTGCAAGAGCTTGGAAAGTTTTTAAGCGTTTCTTCACCCCTCATGCACTGCACCAAGGATAAAGGGTGGCTTTCTTCTACAGAGCTTCAGTTTGGGCATTATTATACTGTCCTAACTCACGTAACTATACTTGGACTTTTTAGTTAGCTAGGCTAGTAAAGATACTTTTTCCTGATTTTTTCTTTCCCCAATTGGTTTTCCTTGTCATTTCCCAGAAAGTACTTCTTAGGTGTTTAGGCTGTCTGGTTTCATCTATTACTTTGTGTGTGAGAGAACCATGCAGTGAATGATGGGCATTCTGATTGCCTTGGCTGTCTGACAGACTCCTACATCATTGGAAACACTCTACAGATCCTTTATTTGGCATGTTCTTAAGGGATGCAAAGCTGCACATATGCTTCCTGAGAAATGCATAGGACTGGTGTTGGATGTAGCAGCATGTTATCTTTCTGGATATTTCAGCTGGGAACATAAGAATGTCAGTGCAGGCTTCCTGCAGAAATCTTCACTTTCAAAACTGGAGTTAAAAAGGGAAGATAACCTCAGCGCATTCTCCCTGTTTCTCTTCAGTAATGTCTCTTACAGCGGGCACCAGAATTGCCCCGATAACACCACATTATTGTGTGAGAGAGCGTCCACGGATACGATGCACAACAAGCTCTGGGTAAAGAAGCATATAGATACACTAGATCCTAGGATGACCAGCAAGGTCTTCATACTCTTTTATGTAACTGACATTGAGAGAGTTAATACAGGCTATGACAACAAACAGTGTAGCTGGTTTTGTTTTAAACAAAAAAACTAAAGCATATTATTTCACATAGCATGAATCAGCCAAGTTCTGAAAACATACATTGGTGTAAGACATATTGCTCCAGGTTGATGTACCATAAACTTCGCATAAGGCAATATAAGCAGAAATTTCTCTTGAAACATAAATGAAATTTTTTCAGGATTCAGACAGGTGGTTTCCCAGAAAAAAAAATCTTTTCAGAGAAAAGGAAAAAAACCAACAAAAGGCACCAAGTCTCTCTGGCGCCTGGGTGGTGTTGAACTCATTCCTAACTGATAACCTTTTGGTCTTCTGGACACCGGTATTGATCTACCTTTCTCTCTGATCCCTAGCCTTTTCTTCCAAGTGAAACAGGATTTTGCCAGTTTTGCTTAATGTGGCATGGCCAATGCAGTTGGAGATTCTTGTTCCCACATTGCTTGTCCAACTTTGTTCCTTGACTTTTTATCAAGGTGAAGATGAGATGAAAACATGATCTTCCAAAAGGACATGATATTCACTCTATCCAGTGAATTGGATGAAGCTTGTGAAGAGCAAAGCGGTCTTGCACCTCACCGGTCACATGTCACCTGGACCAAAACCATGAACATTCTGAAGAAAAGAATAAGATTCTTTTAATTCTGCAGGCCAGGTACTGTGCAAAATTTCAATTGTAAACCATCCAATGAGGTGCACATGCTTTCCAGTAGAACATGCATTCCAGTTACTATTGTAAATAACTTGTTTCTTTCAGTTTAAAATAAGAGTTGTCGGTCCTCTGGCAAAAAAAAAAAAAAAGGTTGCTCCCCTGAGCACCCTTAAAAATCAGAACTGAGAAAAATAAATTAGGAACTTACTGCTTTACATTTGTGTTTCTACACTTTTTGACATTGTGTATTGATTTTTACCTACAGACTCAATTATTCTGAAAGACTGAGAATGAAAAAAAAGATACAAAATTAAAATGTGGCAATATCTAGAAATAATTTCAAAAAACATCCTCAATTAAAGCAACTATTTTTCCTAGCACTTAATTGATAATGTATCTACTAAAATTTGAGTTACTAATGTCCTGATTTAGAACTAGACTTAGTCTGGATTACACACTTCCGGAGTCCAGTATTTGAAATTATTCCTCAGTTACTAATGCAATTAATTGTAGCTATACATTAGCCAATTTTCACACATCAAGCTCATAATACAGGAGATTAAGAACTAGATCGAGACCCAACAAATTATAGTATGCTATATAGAAAACATCATATGCCTGATTAGATACTCTATGTAACTGAATTTTCTAAAGAGCCTACAGGAATGAAGAGTCTAATGGGCCCTCTACTTCCTTTTGAAATGTGCCCTTTGCATAATGCTAAGATTATTTCAGTTAAGAGGAATTGGCATGCCCAATTCTGTCTTACTATATTACTGGATGACTGGGTACAGTTGTGCTCTTGTTGCTTACTAGAGAAAGCATTTCTAAAAGAAAGGATGTGCATCTCAAAATGAGTCCAGATTTCAAATAACATTACAATTTGAAAGAGTTTGCATCTAGGTTCAGAATGATACTTGGAATTTTAGGCCACTTTAAAGTTTTCAATACTTAAAAATTTGCCGTGTAGTCAGTATGTTCTCAGAGAAGCCTTTTTTAGCATAAAGTAGAGATACAAGAATATATATTGAAAGATTTAACTAGATTCAATGGAGAGGAATACTGTTTAGCAATAGCTTTAAGAAAAAAATTATCAATTAATCTCAGTGTTAAATGGTCTGAGTTATTAAATGTAAAATGACCACATTAAAGTCATATGACTGAAAGTGGTCACTCTTTTGTCAACCAGTGTTTCCATTTAATTAAATGTTCTCTTATTTACTAAGCCAGGAGTCTCTGGTGTTTTTATTCAAATGCATTAAAATGGTAGACCTTCTGAACTCTTGCTATCTGTATTTTTTTTTCAGCCTAGAACAACCAGACATTCCCTATATGTAATATATGAATATATGTAATATATGTAATATGATTTTCCATTAAAAATAATAAATTAATTCAGAGAAATAAAAAATGCTTATCTGCTGGTCAACCTTTTAAAAAATAGCTTTTAACTAAACACAAAACACCTCACAAGCAAGTTTTGTACATTTTGAATGTTCTGTTGCTTTCAAAATATAGTCAGTCAGTTCCATTTAATAGCTGAATGTTATGTGTCTTTATATAGCAGTGCCTGATCATTGTGCTGCATGCTGCTGTCTGCTTTTTAAAAGCTCTTTCTCTAATGGCCTTTAATGTTTCCTTACAGAACTTTTTGTTCTTTTCCTCTCTTTCCATTTTAGTTCCAACACATACTCAGGCTGTAAAGGGAACATCTATTGAAGATCTCTTCAGAGCCTAAGGATATGTATTCTTCTCTGGGTCAATGCTGAGTGACATAGCTTCTTCTTTAATCAAAATCAACCATTACAAAGCTCAGAAACACTGCTGATAACATCTGAAACTTTATGTACTTATCTATAGTAATCTCTGAAAATTGCTTCTTCCAAATCATTACTCCTTTGCGCTGCCGCTGAAAGGTATATAGCGGAGATAATTGTCTCTTGAATATGTAATTAAATATTGAATGCAAGGCAACTTAGGCTCTCACTAAAAGGGCTTTCTTCTTTGAAAAACATATACATTACATTTGTCTTGTGAGGGTGAAAGCAGATCAAAACAGGAGGATGTATCATCTAGTCTGTTCTTGCCTTAGTTTTTGACACCCTGTAGGAAAACAATATTCAGGGCTGTGCATTATCTCATGTACTCAGCAGGAGATACACCTAATAGTTACGGTCTCCACCCAAGAGCAAGATAGAGGTCCACATCCCTCATCTGTCATCTCAGTGCTTGTGTAGATTTGTGACTTCTTAAAAGACAGCAAAAAAATTACTACTCTGAGAGGAGAGAGAGCATGGAAGAGTAAGAAGAGAAGTGAAACCAAAGCAATATTTCTAACAGGATAAATTTGGCATTAGGTGAACCAATGCCTGGGACCTTTTTCAACAAGAAATATGGTTTTGTCTTCTCTACTCAGTGATGCACTGAACTTTACTCCCTTCCCTCCCTCAATCAATTTGTTCAATGAATTAAATATAATTCTCAAATGTAGAATTTCTTAAAAAACTGTCTAGTCTTATTTGTCAGATGTTACGTGCCATACAAACAGAAAGGTAGAGTCTAGCTGTTAAACAAATGTAAATTTTCCATTACACTTTTCTTACTGGGTAAGTGTTTACTTCACAGGGAGCCTTGTCTGCACTTTTAGCTAAAATGAGAGAAAAAGAAGTTAAGTTTTCATCCCATGGATTTACTATTCAAAATACAGGTGGTGTACACAAAAGCCTGGATTAAGAATGGGACTTCAGCTGTTACTCATTTAGAACCCATATTTCAGTATTTATTTGCTTTTATTTTATTTATAAATTTTCTCAATTTTCAAACCAGAAACAAGTTTTTTCTAAAGCACAAACCCTGGCTATAAATGAGCTAAAGACTTCTAGATGTCTCAGTGTTGTAGTATATAGCATTTACATTCAAGGTGGGTTAGTTTAGTTAATTAACTCATTTGAAATCCATCTGTCACATGTGCCTTTTTCAGGCTCAACACAAGACCACAGTTGAGCTGGCAAGTAAGTTGGTGAGCAAAATTTGAATAGACAAAATACAAAAAGATTGCGTCATGGATTCATCTCCGTTTCCATAGTTAAAGTAACTTGATGGGCTGTCCTTCAACTTACCACTCACTGCTCAACACTGGGTAAAATCAAAACGTGGGTATGTGCCTTACATGGTACCTACGAGAAGCACATGCAAAAAGGAAGATAATTGTTTTACTACAATTAACTCATCTGCTAAAAGTTCCAGTTTTTACCTTCTCTTTAAAAAGAGCGGTATCAAAAGCAGAATGGTTTTACTTGGTTAAAGCACATGGCAGGTGAACTTGATAGAATACTGTAACATAAAGTTAATGAACATACACATTCTGGCTTAAATCCAAGACTTCAATAAACATCTGAGAGAAAAAGAAAACACTTCTCGAATGCACCTGTGCAACCTGCAGTGTGAGAAAAGTTCAGGTCTGACTGTTCAGGAATTCTGACTAAATGAAAACTACTTGCACATGACTGAGAAAGAAAGTTAAAGAAGAAACTGCTATCTGGTGATGAGATTAATGCTCTCTTTTTTGTCAGATTTTACAAAATAACTACCTGACAGGCACAAAGATTTCCCAGAAGCACACTTTAAAAACACCTATTGTATCACGCTTTAGAAGTGCTCATGCAGGCTGTGTCAAACCAAAGCTGAACATGTAAGGACAGAGTAAAACCACAGCTTAAAAACAACATTCCTGCCTTTTTTTTTTTTTTTTTTTTAAGTAGGGCAGTAAGTGCAATGCTTACAGGGTTAGCATTTTATAAGTGTTATAATGCTTACCATTTTCTTAATAAGAACTTACTTTTTCTTGTTTCGAACTAGCAAACTGCAACTATTTGGGCTGAAATTCTTCATGCCACTGTTTGCCACTAGCTGGGTATTTCTGTAAATTCCAGCTACCACAACGGAACCATCTCTTGGAGTAAAATCAAGAGAAAATATGTGGTATTGTCTGTGTTAAATTACATTCTAGACTTCTGTAGATGGAGAGTATTAAATAACAGGATCAACCTATGCACAGTACCAGTGGATATAATTAATCTTTTAATGCTTTGTTAAATTCACCAAGATGATGGCGTGGATTTGCCTGGCCTGATAATTTTGTAATGACTACAGCCACTTTTACCAAACAGCAGTTCACAGCTGACCTCTTTCATCCACCCAAGCAATGGTCACACATCTAGTGTTCAAGACAGACGTACCCAGAAGTAACTGTCCTATGATAGTGTGGACTGAGGAGCCACTGAAGTTGGTTGTTCCTGGACCCGTGTGGTGTTGCATGTCCCCCTTCTAGGTTAAGCCAGAGCAACAGTTTGTGAGTCATTCTGTGAACCGGGGGACTTAAGGGATTTATGTTAGAAAGAAAGAAAACGTGCACAACTAAGGCTTAGTTTGCAACACAGTGCCACATCAGCTGTAGAGGGACGAGGCAGGGGATGTGAGCTGCAGCACTGGAGTAATGAATGTCCAGGCATGGGAAAGACAACAATGCCTTAGACTAGCATTACCACTGAAGCCCTCTATAGGGGAATGAGAGCCTGGAGGGACTATCCTCTGAACTGAAATGCAGGGGGATAATAACAGTGACTGGTAGAGCAGCTAACAAATGATACTAATTCAACCATCTTGTCTAGTTTGGTCCTTTGCATAAGTTGCACCATTTAAGTTTCAACCCTTAACAGTCACCTTGAGATAAAGCATTGCTTGGATAAACATCTCTACTGGTTAGGGACAATTCACATGAAAAGAAATATTGTATTTAGCTACAGCTTAAACAGGTGTTATAGAACATAGCAGCATAGCAGAGGATTTTCTATTAAATTGTCTCTTCCGTACAGTTCCTCAACCCAAGTACCACTCAAGACACAGAAAAAAACCCCAGGCACCTGTGGTCTGACTTGCAGCAGAGCTGAGCTTCCGCAGCAGAAGTTAGTGTAAGTATGTTTTGAATATAAATTTCTAAATACTTGGAAAACCAGATTACAGATATCTTAGATGGGACACCCAGCATTACTTGATTTAACTTGATTTGACTGTTTGGGTTTTACTCTCAGTACTGTGGTGTCCCATATATACAACATAAACAGTTTTTATTTCAATCTTTACTAAAATTAATTAAGTAATAACAACAGAAGTTGTAAAATGGAAGGTGATTGTTCTGTATTCAGTGCAGACTGCAATAAACTGTAAATAATTTGTGGAGCAGTATACTGCACAAACCAGCAAACTGTTCATAGGACCATACAACTATCAGACCTAAATTATACTATGGGTCACTAAATCTAATTTCCTGCAATTGCAGCCAACCACATAATCTAATCCTTTTCCTAAATGTTCCACATTGGTTTTAAGGATTATTGAATTGCTTGCCCATAATAGGAGAAGCCATAACCCTGCCATCTCTGGATTTTACTGACCATTTTGCCAGAAACTTCTAATGCTCAATCTGAATTTATTCCTGGGAAGCTTCTATCTGTTCTTGTGCTAATGTTTTTCTTTAGAATGAAATTTCATATATTCGGCTAAATGAACAAAGACTTTATGACAGATTGGAATACAGCAGAGAAATGGAGCATCCTCCTTCCGTAACATTTGTTTCACTCTGAATTCACCTTTCTTGAGTGTGGATGGCAAGAACTATTGCAGGTGAGATAGCTCACCGCACATCAAGTAACACAACTGCTTTCCAACACTACTGTAACCAGTGTCATCTAGTACACTTGCCTCTTCCACAGCCATATCACACCGGTGACTCATAAATCACTCTGTGATCAACCACTCACTGCAGTTGTCCCCACCACAGCTGTTTCCAGTCAGTGAGCTCACAAATTAACAGAAACTCTCAGTATTAGTCCCAAAGAGTACTTGTACTTCACACAGTATTAAATTTCATCCGTCGTATTTTATTCCAGTCCTCAAAGTCATCCAGGTCTTCCCGGATATTGCAGCTGCCTTCAGTGTTAATGATAGATGCTTTTGCTATTGGCAAACTCAATTATCACACTCTTGTGTCTTCATACTAAGCCTATTAATGAAATTATTGAACAAGAACTCTTTAAAGACTGACCCTTGAAAAGCTCCAGTAATCATACTCTTGTAACAGCACTTTCCTTTTCAATGCCACTTGTTACCTTCTTTTTAGCTAGCTTCCTCCCTTGCAATATCGTGCTTTCAATAATTAGTGAGCGTTGTTCATCATGTGCACTGACTGCACACTCATTAGGCAGGAGGCCTGCAAAAATAATATGTACTTATTAAGGTGAAAACTGTCTAATGGTGCATGTTTACCTAGACACTAAAGTAAGGATTTATATAAATCCAGAGAATTTTTTTAATAATAAAAAATGACTTTTTCTATTGTACTAATACTATTTGCAAACACTAGTTGAATCTGATACGTAATACTAAGAGGTATGGAGTATTAAACTCTAGTTTTTTCCTATTATTAAGGCAAAAGTTTCACAAATTATAACATTTTTGATGTTTCATTTTGAAAAATCGTGCCTTGTTTCATTACTGAACTAGATTAAAAACAATTTAAAAGACCCATATTACATGGAATAAATGAATAAAATTCTTAATGACTCACAATGAAGCATTTTTTTTGTGAATCCAAACTAAGAAAAACATATTTTGAGTAAAAAAATCTTTTGTATTGACATAAAATGAATGTACTTTCTGATTGTTTTGATTTTGCAATGGAACAAACAAACAAACAAACAAATTCATTTAACCCAGCTCTACTTTTATGGGCAGCGTTAAGTCTGATCTCATATGCCGACCCCATCACTTTGCAGTTTTAGTGTTCTTTTAACACAGGATTTTCAGTACACAATTTAAAATTAAATAGCAGTGTGGCAGAAACAGCTCTGGTCAACAAGGTGAAGCGCTGGGTCCTGCTGTTGGGTCACAACAATCCCATGCAGCGCTCCAGGCTTGGGGAAGAGTGGCTGGAAAGCCGCATGGCGGAAAAAGACCTGGGGGTGTTGGTCGACATTTGGCTGAATATGAGCCAGCAGTGTGCCCAGGTGGCCAAGAGGCCAACAGCATCCTGGCCTGTATCAGGAATAGTGTGGCCAGCAGGACTAGGGAAGTGATTGTCCCCCTGTACTGGGCACTGCTGAGGCCCCACCTCAAATACTGTGTTCAGTTTTGGGCCCCACGCTACAAGAAAGACATTGAGGTGCTGGCACGTGTCCAGAGAAGGGCGACGAAGCTGGTGAAGGGTCTGGAGAACAAGTCTTATGAGGAGCAGTTGTGGGAACTGGGGTTGTTTAGCCTGGAGAAGAGAAGGCTCAGGGGAGACCTTATTGGTCTCTACAACTACCTGAAAGGAGGCTGTAGCAAGGTGGAGATCAGCCTCTTCTCCCAAGTAACAAGAGGAAATGGCCTCAAGTTGCACCAGGGGAAGTTTAGATTGGATATTAGGAAAAACTTCTTCACCAAAAGGGTTGCCAAGCGTTGTAACAGGCTGCCCAGGGAATTCGTGGGGTCACCACCCCTGGAGGTACTTAAAAGATGTGTAGATATGGTGCTGAGGGACATGGTTTAGTGATGGACTTGGCAATGTTAGGTTAACAATTGGACTTGACAATCTTAAAGGTCTTTCCCAACCTATACGACTCTATAATTCTATGACTGTGCCACACTATCCACAAGCATGAATTCTGGAGAAGGTTAGACTAATGGAGGAGTGATAGCGCTTGCAACTCTCCCCAGTGTCTGCAAGAATGCACTTCCTGCAGGAACAAACACAGTGCCATGTGCATAAACAAGCCTGTAGTTCTGAGATGGAGACATAGAAGCACATATCAAAACGCATATGCACGTTTAAGGTAATGTTTTTGTACTGGTCCTCAGAAAAAGCTAGGAGAAGCTTGAAACAAACACAAAAACTGATTACAGGCAAGCAACAACCTTAACAACAGCGGACCAGTGGAGAAAAAAAATAGGTCGTGGAAAATCACCCAGGAAACTATTGTATCACATGCATATGGCAGAAATAAAAAGTTGTTTACTGAAATGGAAAAAAAGAATTGTCATACGTATCGGGGTTGTGTACAATACAACTCAGTATTTATTTAAAGGCATAAAAAGTCATGCTGGTTTGCATAATTAACTACTGACAGAAACACCTATTCAATAAAAAACCCTACAGATTTGTTCAAAATATACTTAAAAAAAATATTTCTAACAGACACTTTATATGTCAGAGTGATTACATGTACTGTACCAACCAGGATGTTATTGAAATTCTACATGCAAGTGCATGAGTCATTTTACGAGATGTAGTAAGTTGAATAATGAATGTTTAATGAATGGCAGAATCAGTAAGCTACAAGCTAGATTTTATAAATGTGCAAAGCTTGGTAAATTACTTTTTGTTATAAATGTGCTGATAAGAAAGGATAAATATTTGTGCTATTTTCTTCAAAACACTGTTAAGTAATTATTTTCCATGTTGTTATTGCCCTTGTTTATCACCTGAAGTTTTTACACAGCGACTTCACTTATCTCAGTTGTAAGGATTTGTTCTAAAAACATACATCTTATCTCTCTTATCCTGCCCAAAATATGAAAAAGAGTCTTCTCTACTGCTGTGTGGGTACAAGTGTCATATATCTAAGTTACAGAAAACATCCATGTAGTATATTTTACATGCCTTCCCTGATACCAGTTTCCTGATGCTTCATCTCTGGTCTTCAATATACAGAGGCATTACCTGGTTTTCTTTTAAAGAGTGTTACTGCACACAATTTGCACAATGTGCTGCTTCAAAGATCATCACACACATCATATTTGAAAAAGAAAAAAAGTGGAAATAAAATTAAGCCCCAAAGTGAAATTTATTTGCACCTAGGGGATCTGAAAAGTTCCTCTTTCACGACAATACTGCCGCATTCATTACAAGGTTGAAGCCTAAGTACTTGGGATTCTTTCCTAAGCAGCAGTCAAAGTACAAAACAGCCTGTTATAAAGTCTACCACAACACGATGGAAATGTTTGCTTAAATAAAACACACTTTTTTTTTTTTTAAACTCTTCCTTGAAGTACTCAATGTATTACATACGTGCAAGGTTCAAGGTTGAAAGAGCATTAGTGCATTCTAGAATGACGGTTCTCACATTCCTACCACAGACAACGTATTTGCTTCTCCTTACTTTTCCAGCCTCTATTCCTCAGCTTAACTGTACTCATTACTACTGCGTTTCATGCTAATTGATGCGTAGATCATCAGTTAATGCCAGCTTCGAGATTTTTTTTAGTACTCAGCCACTAACTGATGCTGTGTATGCTAGTCATATCTTGCTGTCAAAGGTTTTTTTCTTAAAATTCCTTTTATGAATCAGAAACAAATTCCGATTAGTTATCAATCAGGTAGGAAAATTAATCAGAAGTTTCTGAACCTTGGAAATTCCTAGAATAGTGCGTGAGAGAAAAACAGGCCTTCGTAAACACAGTGGTCATAAGGAAACCTAAACGTAACTGGAGGGAGGAGGTGGCTTTGACAATGCCAAACTGAGAATGATGCACATCTAATCCAAACTAAGCTCAAGTTTCACTGACTGTTCCTCATAATTTGTTCAGGCTTTGTGGGATCACTGTTATATTAGTCCAAAGCACAGCACACCTTTTTCATGCAAAATGAGACTACATCCATTATGGTTAAGCCAAGGATGGCTTTTTAACCGTTCAGAACCCTTATTTATAGATATTCAGCTTGAGGCACAAATCCATTCTTTTGGTCAGTGCCGAAGGAAAAGCAAAGGTAAACAGCATCTCAGAGAGGCAGTGTGAATGAAAACCTGTCCCTTTTTCTGATGTAACTGAATCTAGGGTGTGGTGTGTGCTTACTATCTTATCGCACAACCCATCCCCTGCTCTGTTTACAGAAAGGTACTGAGCAAGCCAGGCTTTTACAGCTCCTTTGAACTCACTTTAACAAATCTACTACAGTTATCAGTGCTTGCGCCACCAGCAACATCAAAACTAGACAGAATTTCTCAATGTCGTTTTCATTCTCAATTTAGAAAAAGGAGAAATAGTTAAGACCACAATTCACTCTCGGGATCCTCGTGTTTTCTAAGTAGCCAAGGAAATGAGTGCTTAAGAGAAGAATCCTTAAGAACACTTAAGAGGAGAAGAAACTAGCAATTTGGATTAATTCTTCATAAGGAATAATTTATTTGATTTTTTTCTGCTTTTAAATGATCCAGAAAAAGATGTTTAGAATTGTCCACAGAGCTGACAAACAAATCCCCTCAAATCTGCAGGAAGATTTCAAAAAGTTAGCTGTGAACAGCTCTGTTTTCTGATGTATTGGTGACTGAAGTCCTCAGATGTTGTTTCTGTTCTGGTTAATTATACAATAACCAACTAGGAGAATGCCACAGTATGTAATTAGATTGATATTTAGAGTCTTTCATGGGCATCAGCATGCCAAGCACTGTAAAGACACGGACAAAGTGCGTGCTCCTGCCTGACCAAACTGTGTCTGAACAGGCAAAAGGGGAAATGGGAGAGGAGAATTTGACCAAAATTACACAACTGACTAGCAAACAAAAGAACCAAAAATTCCTGCATTTAAGCTCAATAAGCAGTGTACCAGGCTGCTTTTTGCCTGTGGAACTTACAGGGGAAATAAAATAGTCCACTTTTTCACCTGCTATGGTGAATATGGGTAGAATATTGGATTAGGAGACACAGTTTTGAATTCTCTGGTTTTGCCTCTCCTTTTCAGTCTGGTTTCCTAATGAAATGAAACTTGTGCAATCACTGTGGGTGTGTATGGGTGCCTGTAGTAACTTTTGAACCTCTTGTCCAACTGTAGCAAAATTGGACACAAAGTATTGGTCTCAAAGATAATGTAATTCAAAGGTATTGGTCTCAAAGGTAACGTAATAGAAACATTGTGAAAATAAGGGGACAACTGTAGGTGCCAGAATGTAGTGTGAGAGCAAGAATATTGATGTAACAGAATTCATACTAATTTAGTGTCGATGTTAACAGAACCACTCACTGATCTCTTCAGCCAGGTTTTAGGGTTTTCCTCCATAGTTAGAAAGCTATTAATTAAAAACCCAACAACAAAATGGAATCTCATGAAATAATGCAACATTAGGAACTGGACCTTAAAGGAAGAAAACCAAATACAGTATTATTCATAATAAAATAATGAACTAGAATAACTGCTTATGCATAGATGGCATGTGGATCTCTCCTTTCAGCCTCTGGGTATCATGTCTTGATGAATAACCACAAGACCATGTGGTTATTTACCCTCTGTGCTTCAGAGGGTAAAACTAGTCGTAGCAGAAAGCCCCACGGCTGTATTTAAAGGAAGAAGGAAGAAAGAGAGATGAAAACTGGGGTGAAGCTATGTTCATGATTGAGAACATTTAGTTAGTGATCTCAGGTGTTACACTTAGGCAAGGTCTAGTCAAAAATACCAGTGTAGACAAGGCCTCATTGAGGCTCAGGGAAGGCAATGATTCAACTTTTAACATTAGAATATGCAGTTTGAGCATCTGCCTCATGGTGGAACTTAGAAAGTAACTTTACAAGCACTGCTCCTCTTCCTAGCTGGTGAGATACCCTGCACGAGTGTGTGAATGAAGCTGGAGAGAGGGTGTTTCATTTGAGTCCTGCTGAGCAGGTCAGGATTTTTCTTTCCCTTTTTAAGAGAAGGGTTCTGGTATAATTCAGTTTTCCACCCTCAGTAATGTGAGCAGCCTTCAGCCAAACCAAAGCACGCAATTTCCATTGTGTCACACATATTTACTCAGCATAAGCATAAAATGGAAGGAGAGAAGCTGAAACTCTAAGACCTTTTTGCATGGGATAGGCTAGGAACTGTTTTTATCCTGGTTGCTATAGTAACTAACAAAGAAAAGGCTGATTGCGCAATCAGGGCAATGACACATTTGAAGAGGGTGGTATTTTCAGACAGTAGTAACACAACTGCAATGCAAGAAAGTACGGTCATCAAGGAAAGATGGAAGCACAAGTCAAAGCACAAGTCAACAGCATGTTTATGACTTATTTGTTGGCTTATGATGGAATATTTGAGAGAGGAACGCTGGCTTTGGTTCAAGTCTTGAAAATTTGCATGAAAATGAAACGGTCGAGCACATCTACCCACTTGTCCGACTTCTAACGGTGATGAACAACATTGTAAAGTCACCGCAGCATGTGAATGCTTCCCACTGGTGGGTCAAACTGAATCCTCAGTCAGAGTAATCATAAAACCTTGGTAAAAGAGGTATAAGGCAATCTCAGTCAGCAATTACTCCTACAGGGTGCTACTATCTATTTTTTTGCCACCCATCCTGCAAAAAAGCTAAGGGACCTACAGACCTATTTTGTTTAAGTATTTGAACTATTTTTTGTCTCACAGACTGAGACAAAAGCGCTTAAACAACTGATCTGCCTGAATACAAACAGTTTGCACCTTGTCAAATCCTAAGTCGAATATTGGTAGAATCTCACATGACCATTTAAGCATAATTTTCCTACTTTACTATAATTTCTCTTGACTGTGGAAACATCCATTAAACTTTTCTTGGTCCACATTCTTAGATACTATTCTGTAACTAATGCTGAGAATAATAGTGTTTGGCATGTTCTTAAAAGAGATGTAAAACAATCTGCATTAAGAAAACTAGTTGAGTTACTCTGACTCATTGGTCATACAATTTATTGACAATGTTTTTCCCTTCTCCTCTTTGTTTCCTGACCTTTTAAAGACAGACACCACTTACTTTAAACTCAAATTTTAAAATGTGCTTGTATTTGACAAAGAAATAGCACACAACGTGGGGGTTTTTTTAACTTGTGAGTCATCCTAAACAAACATTAACAACCCTTCCTTTCAAAATTCCAAAGAAGTGACAAGATAGGACAGGTAGATAGAAAGAGAGAAAACACACACAAACAACCACTTTTCAGACAGAAATAGAATCTCTAACTTTCACTATTGGATTATTTTCAGGTTGTCACAAGACTTCACTGTTGGTGTTTATACCACAGGATTTTAGAAGCTTTCAAAAGTGTTAAAGGTACTGTTAACTCTTTTTTACAGATGATTGAAAAGACAAAATAGAAAGCTGCAAACTAACAAGTTAAAAAACCTCCCACTTCTAGTTGAGGCTAGAAAAAGTCTTGGATACTTTACCTAACCATTTTGTAGCCTGACTACCAGAAATCTAAAGGTGCTCAGCGTATCTTGACAACTGCACACTGTTTTCTAAGTTAGATATTCACAGAGACACATATAATTAGAGATTATGTTCCTGACCCTAACAATGTACTTGGGCAAGAATTTTACAAGAACCCCATAATATTGCCCCTCGAGGTCCTCATAACAAATAAGGATTTCTTTTAAACCAGATTAATTTTCAGCATATGAATTTTCAGCCTGTCCCTGCTTGCCATTTTAAAATAAAGAGTGTGTTTAAACATGTTTGCTGAATTGGTGCCTTATATACCTTCAAATCTTGTGACTATTGATACAGTACTGAACATCGTTTTTTGTATATATTTGCCATTACGTTCTGTTCAGTACTGCCATAGCTCTCCCTGATTAAAACTGAATACAGCAATAGATAATGCTTCTAATCCAGAAAAATAACAGTAACGCTTGACATTATTTCTATTCTGCATTACTTTAAAGCTTCCAAGCATAAAACTGAGAGAAGGAAAATATCTTAGGAGTTCGGAAAACCTGCATGATTTACGTCTGAGTAATTGACATTTGCCCTGTATTCCTTTTGTATCTAGCCACAATGGACCGCAAATGAAGGTGATACAGTATCTCTGCTTAATCAAAATTTTCTTTATTGCACTCATATGCCTGATCCTATTCCCAACATAATTTATTGCAAAGTGTCTATTAAATCCAGCAAACTGAGGTACAGGTCTTACAAGGTCTTCATGTAAGAAGAAGTCTGATAGTATCAATATAGGAGGGTTAAGTATTCACCTATAAAGCGTCTACGCACAGTTTTGCCAGTATTTTGGTCACCCACCTCTTCAGGGTATTTTCTCCATTCATTCTTAATATCCTTAAGAACTACAGAGACTGACCAGTGCATTGACTTACTCCGATGTTGTTCTTCAAGGGCAAAGTAGAAATTCAACAAAATAGTGTTGTGTGTAGCAATTTTTGTAAGCAGCTTTGTAAAATAACAGGATTTTTTCGAACTAGGTCCCAATATGTTATGAAATCAGTGATGTTACCACTTTTGTTCAATGGAAAAGGCATCAAATAAATCCTTCAGTCAAAAGCCCTTCCTTCTGGAGTACCAGTGGAATGAACAGCCTCCAGGTCAAGCCATGTGTATACAGACTAACTGAGAACACAACAGCCCACGAGAGACAAATGGAGTCCTAGAAAGATTAATCTTTCTCTTAATGCATACATACAGCTGGTAAACGTACCATTTTCAGCCCACAACTAAGAGTTTTGGGGTTTTTTTTAAATATTGGCCAATTTACTGTTAATTCTTGTATCAATAACAACAGAGAGGAAGACCTTGGTGGCCAATGCTATTATCTGCAGCCACGCTGCCTTTGTTCTTAGCCCTGTTCTGCTCCTGCTGATCCACCAGCACCAAGAACTCGGTGGGTTGCTGGAATGGGTTTGAGGGAAACCCCATCTCCCCTCTCCTCTCACTTCCTCTCTTCGCCAGCTGACTCACACACTGAGCATACTGAGAGAAAGACAGAGAGGGCAAACAAAACCTGGCGAGAAAGGAAAAGAGCATTTCCCTTAAAGGGAGGCAAAAGGAGAGTCCTTCAGCAGAGGAGGAGTATGGGCCTTATCTGTGTGGCGTTTCATCTCCACCCGGGTTTTCAGCACTCAATCCAGTGTTCAGATCAGCACAACCCTGCACTTCAGGGTGAAATCCCCTTGGAAAATGTTCCTGCTCGGCAGATGAGATCAGAAAGGGCAGAGAAACACTGCTTCCCACACACCCACGTCCTGTGAAACTCCTGTGATTACTCCTCATTTCTCCTCACCTCAACTGTCACTCTTGGTTCTTCACACAACCTTTACTTTGTCACTGGAAATAAAAAGGGCAAAATCATTAATACTGGCCTCAACCACTGCAGCAGCAAAATTAAATTTTGCCCACTCAGTTTGGAAATTTTGAAGGAGCTCTGTCAGTAACAAACCACATAAAAATCACATCTACATTTCTTTCCAACTAGAAGGAGAACTGTAAATTTAACTGCTATTAGCTAAACAGAAAAATGTTAAATAACTATTATATTAAACAATCCCCTCGTGCCTTCTGTTAGCCCAACTTTCATCCTGTCATACTTTCAAAGGGACTGTTATATCCACAACAATTTATCTGTGAAAACACTTTAAAAAGGTTAAAACAATACCCTTAACATATTTCTAGTAAGTGGTGTCTTTCCTCTTGCTGCTGACCAAGAGATATCCTGTGAAGGAAGTGGCTAATCACCGTCTCCTTGGAAAATGTTTACAATGGGACGTTTGGGATGATGTTATCTACATCCTGTTTAAGTAGCTGGTTTGTTCTTCTAAAGCAGATGTTGAACCAAAAAGTAGCATTCTTAGTAGTATTGTTATGCTTTTCCTTTCTGTATCTTGAACCTAACTGTTTCTGGACAGTAGTTCTTTCAAGGATACCAGCTGTTTTTTACCTTCTCTTTCCATACTTTATACACATGCAATTTAAGAAAGAAGGCGACGAAGTTGGCGCTTTGGGGGGGAGAGGGAGGAGGAAGGGAAGTAGATTTATTTTTGGGCAATTCTTATCAAAATCAATCAGTAAATTGTAGGTACACATAAGCATCCTGAAGACCTGGATCAAAACTGGTCAAATATGTTAATTCTGAAAGACCATAAAGGAAGGAAAACTATTTTGCTGTGGACTACCGGAGGGAAACAGAAGTTATGATGACAATGATCTTGGACTCACTTATAGTAAATGAAAGCTTTTTTCTGTCCCTGATGCCAGAATTAAATATGCTTTTGGTTTTAGTGATACAGAACATAGATTTCAGTTAGCAATATCAATACCTTTCACTGCATACTGCAGTATCATAATATATCAAAGACAGCCCCACTGGGTGCTACTTCTGAAACAGCTGAACATTAATGCAAGGTAGGCAGACGATCCTTCTAGGCAGATGATCAGTGCTTACTGTATTTCAGAATTCCCCTAAATAAGAAAGCATCAAAATCTTTAATCAGTAGAAAGGCTGAGGTATTACTTGTAGGACTGAGTCTCAGAGCCACACAAATCAAAATGTATTTCTACTCAGAAGAATGCCACCAGCTAACGACATTTTCTGACTTAGCAGACTTGATGCTTTTGTATGTTATCAAGATATATATCCACTGCTTTTCTTACTGCAACAATTAATTTTAGTCCACTATTATTTAGTCCACAATCCTATCATAGAGCTCAGAGGGTTGTGATCAGTGGGGCAGAGTCTAGTTGGAGGCCTGTGACTAGTGGTGTTCCTCAGGGGTCAGTACTGGGTCCAGTCCTGTTCACTGTGTTTATCAATGACCTGGATGGAAGGACAGAGTGTACCCTCAGCAGGTTTGCTGATGACACAAACTGGGAGGGGTGGCTGACACACTGGAAGGCTGAGCTGCCATTCAGCGTGACCTGGACAGGCTGGAGAGTTGGACAGAGAGAAACTGTATGAAATTGAACAAAGGCAAGTGTAGGGTCCTGCACCTGGGGAGGAATAACCCCATGCAGCAGTACAGGTTAGGGGCTGACCTGCTGGAAAGCAGCTCTGCAGAGAGGGACCTGGGAGTCCTGGTGGACAACAGGATGACCATGAGACAGCAACGTGCCCTTGTGGCCAAGAAGGCCAATGGCATCCTGGGGTGCATCAAGAAGAGTGTGGCCAGCAGCTCGAGGGAGGCCATCCTCCCCCTTTACTCTACTCTGGTGAGGCCACATCTGGAGTCCTGTGTCCAGTTCTGGGCTGCCCAGTTTAAGAAGGACAGGGAACTGCTGGAGAAGGTGCAACAAAGGGCTATGAAGATGATTAGGGGGCTGGAACATCTTTCTTATGTGGAAAGGCTGAGGGATTTGTGTCTTTTTAGTCTGGAGAAGAGAAGACTGAGGGGGGATCTTACCAATGCTTATAAATACTTAAAGGTAGGGTGCTGGGAGGAGAGGGCCAGTTTGTTTTCAGTGGTGCCCAGTGATAGGACAAGAAGTAACGGGCACAAACTTGAACATAGCAAGTTCCATCTCAACATGAGGAGGAACTTCTTTCCTTTGAGAGTGGCAGAGCACTGGCACAGGCTGCTCAGAGAGGTGGTGGAGTCTCCGACTCTGGAGACATTCAAAACCCACCTGGACGCCATCCTGTGCAACCTGCTGTAGGTGGACCTGCTCTAGCAGGTGCGTTGGACCAGATTATCTCCAGAGGTCCCTTCCAATCCCCAAATTCTATGATTCTATGATTATTTAAAGTCTTCCAGAGTAAAAACAGTAAAAAAAAACCATCTAACTTACACATAGTTGGCAGTGCGCAATCAGCAGCTTGCAAATTATCTGTACAAACAATTAATGATAAACATAGGTATGGTTCTTAAAGTAAATTTTAGACTCTTTGATGACTTTTAATTCCCTCAGGCAATACGGGGTGAAAATATAAGACGGGGGATTTAAGTTATTGAAAATTACAAAATACCTAAATTTTCCTGGACTGGCTCACTTCTTTGTCTGAAAAGAAGAAAAAGGGAAGAAGAATTTGGCCTTTTTTTGGGGGGGATTAATCTCTGTGCAGAATCCCAGTCAGGGCACTGATGAAACTCAAGTATTGGTGCACTGTTCTGCACTGTCTGATGGTATAATATAGGAAAACATAGACCAATTTACAGATGTTGCTATTTTTAAAGTTTAGTAAAGCTTTCAACATGATTTCCTACAATATTCTTGTATTCAATCTGGGACACTGAGGTCTGGATGGGTGGACAACTAGATGCGCATCTCGTAAAGAGCTGTTGAACGGTTAGGCTCAGAGGGTATGGGTTGTACTCTAACTGGAGGCTGGCACAGGGATCTATCCCGGCACCTTCAAACACTGTCCATTTTAACACTGTTATCAACAGTCTGGGGGAGGCGATGAAGTGCACTCTCCTCAAATGTGCAGGCAGCATCAAATTGGGATGACAACTCAGTACACTTGAGGGCAGGGCTGCCGTCCAGAGAGACTGAGACAGGCTGGAGGAACGGACTGACAGGAACTTCTATGAAATTCAGCAAGGCCAAATGCAGAGTCCTGCACCTGGGAAGGAAGAGATTCTTGCACCAATGTAGGCTGGGGACTGACTGACTGGCTGGGGAGCAGCGTTGCTGAAAAGGAGGTGGAGGTCTTGGCAGGCAGCAGGCATCACACGAGCCAGCAGTGTGCCCTGACAGCAGAGAAGGCCAACAGCAAACACCCTGAGCTGTATGCACAGGCACAGAGCCAGCAGATCAGGGGAACTGATTACACCACCTCTACTCAGCACTCTTTAGAGTGAGTCCGGTTCCGGGCTCCCCAGTGCAAGAAGGATATTGACAAACCGGAGTGAGTTCACCTCATCGCCGAGATTTTTGGAGGCTGGAGGACTTGCCCTGTGAGGAGATGATAAGGCAATTGGGCCTCTTGAGCCTGGGGAAGAGATGGCCTCAGGGGTAATAGCGGACTGACTACTTAGACTATTGACTACTTAGTAGAAGGTTACTGAGAAGGAACCAGGTTCTTCACAGCACTGCATGGCAGGAGTATGAGACACAACTAATAAACTGAAACAAGAGAAGATATTGATTTATTGATTGGATATAAGGAAAAATCTTTTTTTTTTCCTTCTTTTAACCATGAGAGCAGTCATGCATTGCAACAGTTTGCTCAGAGAAGCTGTGTAGCCTCAGACTTGGAGGCTTTCAAGACCCAACTGGATAAAGCCCTGATCAACCAGGTCTAGTCCCACAGCTGGCTGTGCTTTGAGCAGGAGGCTGGATCTGAGGTCCCTTCCAAACTCAGTCATTATGTGATTCTGTGATTCTTTGCAGAAACCCTCTTCAAGTCTACTCAAAACCTTGTATTTTCCTAACTGTGCTAATTGGTCCTATAAAGGACCTTTACCTACAAATGATGTCTTGCCTATAATTTCCAAGACTAAACCCCACAGATGTTCCATCAGTGGCAGCATGTTTACACCTACATGGATCATTACTAGGACAGGACTCATTCAATCCATCCCATGGACTTTTGGCATTTGAACTGACAAAATGACTCAGAGTGGCTGTAATGACCAGCCCGAGTGTTCATTGAGAGGGGTGGGGAACTCATGGCTGGCAAATAACCTAAGAAATGCTCTGGCAAAATCCAAACCTCATGAGACCCATGTACTCCATGCTCTACTCTAGGTTCTGCAGGGAAGTGCTTGCTAGTAGTTCTAGATCTGCCTGACAACTTTCCTAAACTTTTCCTTTTCTTCTTCCATGATTTCTAGTCTCATCTCTTTTCCACTTTGTTCAGCTCAAGGCTGACTGCTGGCCATTAAAATGTTTAACAGAAGCAGCCTTTACAAAACAAATGTCAATATAGAGGTAGATTGGACAGGTATTTCTGTTAGTAGCACAGGTACTAACTTTGTAAGATGTCTTGCATGATCCTTAAACATTGAGGAGGCAGTGGCTACTGGGTGCTCTCAATTCCTTCCGTTCTTGAACAAAAGCTGGAACCTCAGAAGTACCTTATTGACAACCCAAAGCACTAAAATAAGATTAGTTCAGTCTTGTTCAACCTGAGTTAAAGATCATGTTTAAAGGTCATCTCAGTTCTACAGTATTACACTTTCAGGTCCCATTCTGCAATCATGAGTTTTATTGCCTCCTACTTATAAATGAAAGCTGTAGTTTTCCAAAAAGTCACCCTAGAACATGCACCACTGAAGGAACACATAGAAGTCACAAAAACTAACACTGTTATAGGTCACATTGCTTCAGAAGGTGGAACATTCCATCCCTAGCCACCATGGCAAAGGTATGTCAATAGAAAAACAGCAATAAACCTCAATGGGGTTATCAGACAAAAACCTTCACTAACACCACAACTTTCTAGAAATAGAAATGTTTGATAAATTAGTGTAAGCACCCAAAGCTTAGATCATCCTCATCAAAAGTTAGGACCCAGGTTTGGAACAAGACCTAGAAATGCTCTGCTAGCTGTAACAGAAATTGACACACTAACAAAAACTGTTCTAACAGCTACAAACTTTGTAATATAACAGGGAAGTACATTTAGATGGTGCCTTAAATAGGGCTGCTATTCCTATCGGCTGGTCATGCTGGATAACCACACCTTTGGCGTATCACAGCTCAGATGAAAGAAGTTTTTTCATATGCTATTGCTAGCAGGCCCTCGCTGGCGACAACTTGTTAAACACAATGATTCTGATTACTACCAGGTTTGGATAACATATGTGGACTTTTCATACAATGACTCTTCATAGCTTTCCATGCACTGTCCTTCTTTCCAATTATGTTAGCAAGCTTTTCACCTTTTCCAGAACTGCTTCCTACACTAGATTGTCTGGCTTTCCTTTCTAACATTGTCTACTGACCCAAACCCTTAGCAGATGCTCTGTCAGCACCAAGGAACCTTCTCATTCATGATCCCACAAGGACACTGAAAAGCTTTAGGAATCAGGCTGTGATTTTACAATGACCTGTATAAAATAGATCTAGGTGAAAGCTACTGGAAAAAATGTGTGGTCTTGTTCTCTTGCCATTGTTTGGTTGTGCCGGCAGTTGAGCTAATATGAGTGGGTGGTGAATTAAATAACTGATACTGTATGGCAAAACATGTATAATTTTTAGTTGGGTTAGGTTTTTTGCCGTGATTAATTTTTGTGTGCAACTCACGGTGTGGTTGTATAAGCTCCATTAGTTGGCCCATTGTTAAGACCAGGAATACAGATCCGGGAAAGACAGCAAATTAAATGAGCTTAAAGTAGGTATGAAAGAACAGCTTAAGAAAATTATTTTCACTCCACTTTAAGGCCAGGCTAGGTTTGTAAACTCGCACTAACTTGGAGGGAGAAAGGCATATCTTGAAGTACAACAACAGAACTTCAAAGACCTGGCTTGCTCTGGGGAAGTAAGTTGGTCCCTTCACTTGGTTCCAGTGGTAAAATCCAATTTATAAGTTACTATTGTTGCAAGATCTGCCAGGGATCTAAGCACAATAGTATAAAAATGCCTGGCTGGTCATGTTTCCTCAGGAGCAATATGGCCCACCATCATCATCTTGCAGTTCTGTTAGCATGACTCCTTTGGATCATAAGTTATATTTTAAAGTAATCATCTGCTGACTGAAGCTCTGAGAACAGTAGAAATATCTTGCCTTTTATACAGAGCAAATCTCCGATCTTCTGAGGACACAGAACAGGCACAAATCTACTTTACAGTAGGAGACCATTGCATCTGAAGAATGTCACATTCAAGGATCGGCATGTCAGACTGCTGTGTGGACATGTAAAGTACAACTGAATTTCTGTATGAGATTGTGTACTGTAAGATTTGCATATGGATTATCTTTTGACCACAAAGCTAGAGAGTATTCTTTCAGTCAAACCTCCATTAATTTGTGTGTGTATGCACGCACACGAACTTCTCAAGGAAAACGTGTTAAAGAAAAAGTACAGATAGCTGGGATGTACTTCTCTGAAGTAGAATTCAGCCAGGAGATTGGCTTGACAGCATAATTGCTACTGATAGTATCACAGACCACGTGACCTGTGGTCTTGGATATATATTAATGCACTTGTGTTTCCTAAAGCACAGTGACCCTCAAGCTCTGCGCTAGGAATGAGCTTAAAACTTGCTCGGAAGAATGTCACCTACCGAAACACTGATGTGATTTCCAGGAGTACGGAGGGTTTTTCCTTTTACCCGGAGGTCTTCAGCAAAGTGAAAGTCAGGTCGGCGCAGCTCCTGGTGTGATAACGGTAGTTACTGCTGCCGCTGAGAGCGTGCCAGCGAGCTGCGTCCTTTGTCAAACTGATCGTTTTGGAGACCTAGAGAGAAACGTGCCCTGGTTGCTGGCTAAGGAGCGCTTTGAGTACCTGAAACTTACCAGTTAGTCTTAAAATTGAAGAAGCAGTTTATGAAAACCGTCTGGGATCTCGGTGTGAGGCACGGTGGCACTGTGATGCCTAAGTAATTTTTAAGAGCGTAAATTGAGCCGTTGACAACGCAGCAGCCGAAGTGCCCTGTGACCCAGGGCTTTTGTACTGCTCGCTTGAGTTTATTTCTCAACAAAAGACCATTCGGTCAAACTGCAGGTTAGAGGATGTGAGGCGAGTTTGCCCTTTCGGATTTTCTGCCCGATCTCTTCTCCTCTGAAGCAGAGGAGCTGCGAACGGCGAGTCGGAAGAGCTCTCAGAAACTCCTAATTACGGTGCAAGGGCCACGAAAACTACCGGGTCCCCTTTCCTTGCTCTGCGATTAAACTGGAGGGGCAGCGTAAGGTGCCAAGTAACCACGTGGGCTTTAAAAATACTAATTGTGAGCGTGGGTGTCTCAGTTCTGCGCCCCAGCACCGCGCAGACGCTTGCTGCCAGCCCTGTGCACCGGGGGGCCGGGGGGGCGGAAGAGGGGGCGCATGGCGCTCCCGGCGGCGCGGACCTGAAGGACCCGGGCCCCTTCCCCCCATCCGGGCCTCTCGCCGGGCCCCGGCTACGGAGGTGGCCCGTCCCGCCGCCCCCCAACCCGTTCGCCCAGGCCAGCGCTCCCCACCTGCCCCCCGGGGCGGCGGCGCGGAGCGGCCCCCGCTGACACCCCGCCCCTCCGCCGGCCCGTGGCGGGACAGCCAATCAGCGCGCGCCGGCTCGGGCCGCGCGTGGGTCCACCCCACCCGCTGTCACGTAACCCCACGGCGCGGGCGGGGGGGGCGGCACAGGGGCCCGGCGGCGGCAGGGCTGTCGCTGCGCCGTGGCCCGGTTTGGCCGCGAGCTCGGGCTGCGCTTGTCCACGCCACGCCGCGCCGCGCCACGCCACGCCACAGGTGCCCCTGCTGCCAGGCAGGCGTGAGCCCCCGCCGGAGTTGTGCCGTGGGAAAAGTTGCGGCCGGTTTTACAGCCCGGCGGCGTGAGCCGTGTTTGGGCACCTGGCAAAGCCGGTGGCTTCGAGAGGCGAGCAGCCCCGTAGCTCGGCACTTCCTTCTGCCGATAAGATCTTCGCCTGCGCTCGTCACGGGTGGCGGCTGCCGCCGCGGCTGCCCCACTTGGGCTGGTTTCAGGCTCCTCCCGAGGCGAGACGGGGAGAGAGGGAGAGCGGCGAGGCGGGCGGAGGCGATGCGCGGGGCCGCGCTGCTCCCCCCGGCCTCCTCCGCCCCGCGTCGCCCCGCTGCCTCCGCTGCGGGCAGAGCCGGCCGCCCGGCGGAGCCGCGGCTGGCACCGGCATGGGAACCTTAGGCAGACGGAGCGAAAACCAGTGAGTTCCGCCCCGGCCGCGCTGTTCTCCCGCTGCCCGGCCG
>VZSF01009099.1:73010-120932 GCA_013398295.1 Chionis minor | reverse complement strand
GGGGGGGTGGGGAAGGAGGGGAGCTGCGGCCGGTCCCGGCGAGCGAGGCTGTCCCCTCCTCGCCGGGGAAGCGCCACCGGCCCCGGGGGCCAGTTCCCCAGCGGCTGGTGGCTTTTGAGGCTTCGTCCCCACCGCCAGATCGCGTGCGGGGCGCTCGTCCGGCTTCCCCCCCCCCCAGCACAGCTTTAATCTGTTTTTCGTGTCAAGTGACTGCTGGAAGGGTATCTGTGCTAATGAATGATTAGTTTCGGCCGTCTCGCTGGCTGAGTTTTGCCCGTCCAGTGTTGCCAAGTCGGCCACAGTGTTATGGTAAACTTTTTGGGGAGCGTGGATGCTGTAGTTTTTCTACGCTCTGCTGCCAAGAGCTCCAGTATCTCCTGCCGTAACTCCTGCTCTATCCCTCCTGCGCTGCTGGTATCCTCTGCCCCGTCCTGAAGAGGCGCTGGGAAAAAAGTTAGGAGAGGGGTTTCAGCTTGTAGAAAGAAAAACGTGAAAGCTGCTCAGGCCCTTGCTCTTTTTGTATGAGAACAGGAAGTCGGATCACGAAGCTAAGAGGGAAATTTAGAGAAAGGGGGAAGGGAAGAGAACATTCTTCGCATAGCCACTGTCAGCTTGGCCCCGGAGGACCTGAGTGATGGTCCCTGCCTCTGCAAGGTCCGGCCCCTGTTTTCCCGACTTAGAGACTACGGAGGCCTGGGGTCAGTGTTGGGCCCTGACACCCCTGTGCAGTTTCTTGGCTTTCCCAGCATTCAAATGAGACAGAAATTGAAGATAAAGCTTGAAATTCACTGAGGTGAGGTAGGGTCCGGTCTGTCTTCATAAGGCACACGTATTTCCAGCTTCATCCAGGAGTGCCTATACGGGGGTGTTTGTGTCTTTACCTTCCCCATCTGTATGCAATATGTACACTGGATAAATTTCTATGCCCTTTCTTCCCAGGACTGTCAGTTTATTAATAAAGTCTTGCGTGGTGTTCCAAGAAAAGTTGTGTGAAAGCTTAAGATACCATCTTAAAGATGCTGGAGTCACTTGTTTAGGAAGACTGGAGAGTATAAATTGGCCCTAAAATAAACCCAAGTTGTGTTGAAACAGCGGTGGTTGTTGCCCTTTTGTGAACTGTATAGTTATATTCTCAAGTCAGATTTTGAACTGGTTACTCTTATTTGCAGGCAAAAATGTTTCAGCACTTTTCATCGGTATAATAATGTGCCTATTTACTGTTTCATACAGAGTTATGAACTTGTATGCAGACAAGGAACGGCCTTTAATATTATCTGTAAACATACACATTCTTGAAACCTAAGGTATTACATGATCAAAATACAAGCCTAAAACTAGATATGTGCTTTATTTTGGTCTCTTTTACCTTTATTATTAAAGATGTTAATGTAGTCATGTATGCAACTTTAAAATAACTTAGTAGGAAATAAGTGTAGAATGGGTGCAAATTAATTTTTTTTTTAAATTGTGAAATACTCCACTGTAAAATTACACTGATATTTTGTTTACTTAATACCAATTTTCCAAATGAAATTAATAACGCGAGTCTGGTGTTTTCCAATGTGTGTAGTATTTGATTATAGTAATGATTTTTTTTTTCTCCTTTCCTTTTGGTGCAAATACGTGGTGGTAGATTACTGCAAAACAATATTCCTGTTACATGGTTTAAGGAGTTTTTATGCTTGTGCTGTAATCATAACTCCTCAACAGGGAGGCAAGACTTCTGGTAATCTTGAGAGATCATTCAAGGAGCTCTATAACAGTGTGCTCTATAATCCAAATTTAGCAGGGAAAAAAAAAAAAGAGTGACTTACTGAGCAGTCTCTTTGGTGTACGTATTAAGTGGGAGGGTTATCTCTTTCAGCACCCTAGCTACAGGGAATTAATTGTCCTTTAAATCTCTCCTCCTTTCCCATGCAGTGTAAAATTTACCACTTGATCTTCTTGTATTTACTTCACTGTTGTGCTTTCTTTTAGGCAACCTGCCCAAGCATGCAGGACTGCCCCTGAATCAGGACTTGAGCTGAAGCAGATCAGTCATTGTCCCAGCCTTTCAAATCTCACCCAGGTCACAATGGTGCCGTTGGGGCACTTAGCCAAAGGGGCCACTTTGGAAGATCTTCTTGAAACGTGCATTCAGTCTTTTGGTGAGTGTCTGGAGTTTTTTTTAGAATTGTATTAATTTGTTTCTGTCCTGGCTATGTTTAGGTCACATACTAGTGAATTACATTGGTTTATTAGTGGAGCAGAAAGGCGTAACTGAGAATTTTTTATACTGTAGGTGACTGCATATTTTTGTGGATCTGTTTGTGCATATGTGTGTAATATATGCTAAGAGGTTAGTGTGACTACTTGAGAGGATAAGACAAATGCCAGTCATCTGTACTTCTGTTTGTGTTTTTTGTTGTTCCTTCAAGTACCAATTTGGTAAACTTTAGCAAGTAATCATTATATTTTGCATGTTGCAGGGATATTCTCATAATGTGTGTAAACAAGGTGTTTCTATTAAACATCTTGAAATGAGCAGCGCTGTTTTTAAACTAGGTGAAATAACATTGGATTGCTTCTTGCATTATTAGTATAGATTTAAAGTTGCTTCTCTACAAAGGGGAAATAATCCAAACAGAAATCACAGCTGTACACCTTTTTGAGCCTATCGGTTATACATTCATCTTTTTACAATAAGAATTGTAATATATAGACAAGCATGACTGTTGCCTGAGCCCTATATCCCCAGTTCCCTTTTCCAACTTTTTCATTTGTAAATGTGTTTATTTTTTATATTATTAAAATATGTTACTACTGAAAGCACTCAAAATGATTCTGAATAATTTGCTTGTAAGTAGTGCTTCTGTGCGTTAATGCATGCCGTGTCTTTCGGTGCTATGAGCTATTCCCAAAGCATACGTGGCAAAATCTTAGTTGCAGAGTAGTCCTTAGAAAATAAATGTTCTTGAACACCCACTAAGCTCTAAAATAATTAATCTATATAGTTAAATAGTAACACATAGCGCTGATCTAGTGATACAGCACATAAATACTGCATAAACAGTGACTAACCTTTCACATTCATAGGGAATGTTTCGGGGTTTTTTTGGGTTGTGGGTTTGTTTTTTTTTTTTTTAAACTTTAAAGCCTTCTAATCAGCATGTGCAGAGAAATGTATGTCTGAGAAGAGTTGATGGGACATGTAATGGTCAGTAACATTTTGTTTCTTTTTGGCTTCTTTTCTTCTCTGTTTAATTATTATAAAGAACATATCCACTGAATTGCTGTAAAGGCCTAATTCCTAAAGAAAAGTTGATTCATATTTTTATAAATTTTGGTTCACTGGGAGTGAGATAAGACATATGAAGCGCATGTTAGACCTTCGTACAGTTTTAGTATTGTGACTACTTGACTAATATTAATGTATCTGCATTTTTATGAAAAAGGTATTATAAATATAACATTATAAAAAATTTAGTAAAATGATTACGGTGATTACTTTCAAGTAGTGTAGGTGAAACCCTGAATGGGAGATTATTGTTGGCTTAATTATTTTAATACTTTTTTAATACTCTTTGTATATCAGCATACACATGCTTACGTGTGCTCAAATTCCTGGGCATCCATATATTACACGGACTAAGGTGACAAAGAAAAGCAAGTGTACCTATCCAATTCAGCTATATATGCATGTGAATCTTTCTAAAGGGTTTCATATTTCGCTTAAAAAATTTACCATAGTCCACTAAATAGGGTTTTCTTGGATCTTGACAGTGGTACATATGTCTAGCAGAGTGAATTGTCTGCAAACATAATCTTAAACTCACTAAGGACTGCTAGAATTATGATGTGTGCTGCAGAAATTTAGACTCTTCATTGGGCAATTCATAGTAGTGTCTGTATTTGTACATCCTCTATGACATTATGCGTGTTCTTAAGCTATGTTGGAATTTCCCAGTAGGGTATTTAAATAAACTGTTACAGCTACAGATAACCTACATAATGAAGTTCCTTACAGAAGGTTCTCGTAGCTACCAACAAAAACATTGTGCAAAATTCATTCACATCATTGTGCCAGTAAAGGAAGAGATGGAAAAATCTTTAATCTGGGAGTTTGAGGAGGAGTGGGGGTAGGGAGAAAAATGGTGGGAGGAAAAAAGCATAGTTGCTGAATGATTACAGGTAAACTTGAGTGAGTTTCTTCCCATGCAGAGTACTACAGTAAACCTATTACCCTGTACTCTAATAGTTCTATTCAGACTGAGGTTAAATCTTCAGTGTCAGGTATATTGACCTGCAGTATCTTGCATATTATTCTAGGAATTCGTTATTGTGACCTGAGCAAGTTTTATTTCATTATTAAAAATACAGATACCCTTCTTCCCCCCTAAGACATCAGCACAGATTTCCTTTGTATATTTTTAAGTTTACTTTCTGGAAAAGCTCTTGATTTATTTGCTGTCTAGGGTTAAAGAAAACAATAGGCAATAGATACAGATGCTGATGCATGACATTTCAGAATATACACTGCGTCATGTTAATATTATACTGCACTTGCTAATATTACATGTACAATTACAAATACAATTCCTATATAAAGTATGGAACTGAGCAAAGAATGTGTAAGAGAGGCTGTTGTCAACAATGGTGTGTAAGGGGAAGTTGACAGCCTTTTGCCGTATATGCAGAGAATATCACAAGATGGTCTAACCAAGATGGTATTAAGAATTAATACACACAGCTGTGAAGAACACAAAGTGTTTATCTTACAATATGGTTAAGGAGAAAAAATGAGAAAGGGGGATATGCTAAGTCGAAGTTAAGAGTGAGAAGGCTGAGCTTTGTCACAGTGTTGTAAATGGATTCCAGGGTGTTTTGTAGAAAGACAGGTTTTGTACAGAGAGCCAAGTTAATCCAAAACCTAGGCTAAGGAGGTGAGGAGCAAAGATTAGATCTTGAGGTTAGTGATATTGTCTGTGGGTCTGCAACAGAGCTGGGCAGAAGATGACACTAGAATATGGACAGAATAGTGTGAATTACAAAGCTTGTTCAGTGTAATTAACTTAAACATCTGCTTTGGGATGATTAGTGTGTGCTCTTTCACCTCTCAAATGTGGTCGTCTTTAGCTTGACCTGATGAATGATAGGCATGTGCTTCAGAGACGGAAACAGTGAGGGTCATATGAGGTGGTGTGAAGTGACACAGATGATCATGACATCTGAGAGATTGGTATTACACCAGTGTTTTTTCTATAGAATGATGAGAAGAAGATGCTGAAAATTGAGATTTCTTCAAGTCTCATGAAAGGTTGCGTGAGGATGAGCAAGATGAATCATCCTGCAAAGGACTTGCTAGAAGTAAAGGCAACAGAAAAGCCAGGATGTAAGCTAGGGCAAGAGTTCAGAAAAAATAGCATGATAAGAGACTGAAGGCAGGAAGCGTCTTGAAAAGGAATATTGGTCCTGAGATTAGGGGAAGATTTGTAGAGAGTTGAGACCACTGTCATCAATTTAAAGAGAAAAGATTTGGTTATATAGGACAGCAATTCAAAACATGTTCAACATGACTTGGAACATCTCTCGACGTTGTGAGTAGCTACAGGATGCTGTTACTGCTATGATCCGGATTGACAAGAAGAGCTGCAGAGTGCAAGGAAATGCATCACATGTGATTGTCTTAGAAAAGAAGGGGAAGTGTAGCTTATAAATGGAGCTGACAGTAACTTTTAAAGATGAGAAAGTGATTGTGTGGAAAGAAAGAGAAGTCATAATAGGGAAGTGGAGGAAAAGATAAATCAAAGAAGGGAGGAGAGTGCATAGAGAGGAAGAGCAGGAGGTAGGGCTAAACTGATTTAAAAGACTAGAAAATACAGAGCCTATAGAAGGGTAAATTCAGTGAAAGTTCTCCATCAGAGAGGTTAATTCTGAACAGAAAGGTCATAAAGAGAAAATTAAAGGTAGATGTTCAGTTGGCAACAAGATGGCTGAAGTTGTGAGTTCAGGGAAGCAAAATAGTAATTAATAGATCTTGGCTTAGAACATGACAGCTTCAGGAGGGAGATAATTTATTCTGGAGAAAATCTTCATTAGTGCCTCTGGTTCTGGAGTGGAATTGTAAGTAGAACAGTGACTTTAACCGCCTGCATCCATGTTTTTTCATTATGTAGTATATAAAATGCCTGGAAAAGAATGTACTTTTGACGGGCAGGCAGTTCTCTGGAAGTCAATATGGCTTTGTCTCCTACTTTGTTGCTAGTTGTAAAGACACTTATTCTGTTGTTGAAACAAGCAAAGTAGGGTCTAGTTTGCTGGTCCACGACCACATTGACTAATTCTGACAGTTCAGTAGAGCACAGGAAGCGTATGCTTACTAGCGCAGCCCTACTTTTTGCTAGTACTTGTTATAGTAACCTGTGTGAGGCTACGTAAATGCACGTTAACATATATTTAGTCCAGAAAGTGTTACAGATCAGAGAGGAAAAATATATCAGCAGTGTTCACATCACTGGATGTCTTAATTTGTTAACCGTTTATCTGCTAACTATAGTAATGAAATAATAATTGTTCATAACGCTTTTCACCCCAACCTATCCTCATGCTACTGTGAGCTTGATGTTTTGACTATAGTGTTAGCAAGTCAATTTGTATTCTAGCAGATTTTTTTTTCTATTTGTATCTTCACTGTATGTTTGTGCATGGTGAGAGGTCCCTGTTTCTTTCTTTGACTGTAAGCATCTATCTTTATCTATCTATAAATGTACCTTTTTTTTTAATCTTGAGTAAGGTTCAAGTGTGCTTTTTTTTGAACAAATACACCTTTCAAAGATTCAATGAACTATTTTAACACGCATTCAAGCTTATAAACCATGTAGGGTTAGAGTGCCTTTTCCTTGCCCACACAAAACATTTGTTTAAATTGTTTTTACAAGTGTTTAAAAACTGTTGCAGTTGGGACAAAATGTATCTTCAGCATAGTGTCAATTTGATATCTCCCTGCTTTGTCTGCAGTAAAGTTTTGAAATGTTACTTAGAACTACCTAACAAACAATTCCAAGAGTGCACCTGAAAGTCACGATTTATACAAACACTTGTGTCTTCCTAAAAAACGTCTGAGGGTTGTTTAAGAGCTGAGAAATCCCTGAAGTCTCAAAATTTTAATATTATGAAGGTATTTCTATCCTTAACTTTTGAGTGCGAGATCTTACTCATTTGCCTCTTACATTTGAGTACTGGAAGCATGTTTACTGTAGCACACAGAAGACCTGTACTTGTCATATAATTAAGGCACTTCAGTTACTGCTAGGCAAGATGAGTGCTCAATGGAAAAAAAGAAATTGTGAAACATCATCTTTAAATGCATATCACCGTGCAGTGTCCCTGTGTCTGGTTTCTTAAGAGAGATGGAAGTAAAGGGCTTTCGGAAAGCAACTGAAATATTTCATAGAGCACGTAGCATAATTCTGTGTGGAAGGTCAGCCATGATAAACTGTTTGCAGTGGAGTTAGTTGTTTATATCGCTATGTCAATTTTCAGTATATATATATAAAAAAACCCAACAAGATTTTAAACCCATGGCTATTATTTCTCAAAGAAGTTAAAAATCATAACCTTGAGGATTAGCAGTGTTCTTAATAGAATTTATGTGAACCTAGTGCAATTTGCAATTTCTAAGGTCATAATACTCTTAGACAGCTAGATCTAAGAGTACCTTGTAATGTAAATTGTTCTGTAGTGTCTGATCAGTGCTAAGCTATCTTGTTGCCTCCAGGTGTGATAAAGTGAGATGTTTGTAAACAAACCTTAGAAATTCTGGAAACCACCTACAGACTGATCTGGATGAAAGGTGCCATGGAATTGTTTTGATAGAAATCGGGAAGCTGGCAAAGGTGCTGGTGCTGGTTGCCTCTTACGTGCTAGTTGCCTAAAACTGTACAAGTTAGTCATAGGTACCATTTTCTGGAATAAAAAATAACTACATTAGCAGAGATGTCTAGTTCTGTGAACTTACAATATTTTTATAGCTCACTTTGGTATCAATATAATGCAAAAATATGTTGAGTCTTGGGAATTCTTTGAGAGTCAGGGTAGTATTGGATTCATTTTACAAATAGTGAAACAAGCAAGTTAGAGTTCACTCATGAGGAGAACCATAGCCATCTTCTCTAAAATACAGAAAACTTGAAAGATTTATCCATTTTTTCCCCTTTCAGTTATCTAGAAAAACCCATTCTTAAGTACATTCTTCCAGTGTAGTTAAAACATACAATAACTAGTAAAATAATTACAGTTCAGGTACCAAGTTTATGTTTATCCTTTTACAAAATGTACCACATACCAAATTCTGACATAGAATTCTGACTCAAAAGTGTCCTTCAAGGCATATGCGCACACACAGAAGGCAACCCATGTCATTTACTTTTTTTCTGTTACATTTGCCTGAACAGTCATTTGTTTTTATCTCACGCTCAGCAAACTTGCAGGGTTCCACTTCTTGCCTCTAAGCCTAGGCTGAATGTTGAGGTCTTCAGTCCCCCCCAAAAGTAGTTAAAGTTTGTTCGCGGTATTGTTCTATATTAAAATGTTGTTGATCATCGTATGTTAAGTAATCTGGGTGTGATTTGGTCAAATACAGTGCAGAAACTTTAGTATTGCCTGGCAACAGAAACTACGTTAATGATCAATTAATGACATTGTGGGAACAGAAGAGTCATTACTGCTCTGTAGAATGCATGACACGGTGGGAACATAAGAGTAGTTACTGCTCTGGAGAATACTAAGTGCTGTTTAGCTAACTATTAAAGTTAATTATGATTGTACCAAAAAGAAAATAGATTTCTTTTTTAACCCGATGTCTGTGGAAAAAAATTTCCCAAATAAAAGAAACTTTAGATATCTTTATATATATTTTAAAGTTCCAATTATCTAAGTTGACTTCAGTCTTTTCTATATAATTTTCAAAGTCAAGAAGTAATAATAGAAAATGAAGAAAACGTAGACTTCTTGTTTTACAAAGCCATCTCCCATTTACTTATATTTACCACAGAAAATTTCTATCTTCATACCTCTCTATATAACTTCATAGAAAAAAAAAAAACGACTTTTATTTAGCAATGCAAAAAACCTTAGATAGCGATAGAAAATAATTCATTCTCTTGAGAAAGTTATATGAATTGAATTCTTTCTTCTCCTTAATCTATATATGAAGTTGAAGCATGAAATAAGTTGCTTGTTCTTTAGGCTTCCCCATGCATTTCACTTTATATGGTATTTGGTTTCGTTTGTGTGTGCTTTACTGTAAAGTCTTTCATTGTTTTACTGTGTATCGCCAAGTGTGAAGACATTTTTGCATTGCTTTTAAAAAAGTCTGAGAAAGAAAGGGCTTCCCTTAGACTGTTACATAGTTCAGTAGATCTTTCTGTTAAACAGGACAGGCTGGAGATTAAAAGCTAAGATAACTTTCTAAACACGATACCAGTTTTTCCCCCCATTACTGAGGTAAGAAGGTGCAACAGCTGGCAAAAGGCAAAGATAAGAGAGTATTTGTTGGGAGCTATTAAGATTACACTTGCATTGGAGGTGACTTTAGGAATCCCTGAACGCTGCAGTTTTAATACTCAAATGTATATAGAGGTCACGTTAAGAAAAATTCAGTGTCTCGTGCCACCTGTATTGTGACGAAAGATCATCTAGAGATATGCTGCAATATCTTTCAAAATACGGAACTCCTCTGGCAGAGAACAATAGTGTGAGATATCAAGAGCTTCCTTTGTATATTAACCTTTACATTTTTTTGGAAAAAGGTTCACTTTCAAAATACTTGCTTTGGGTATGGGTGAGATTTTGTCTTCTGCCTTCCTCCAGGAGAACCAGTTATGTTTAATGTCAATCTCCAGTATGTAGTGTTACTCTTTTAAAAGTATATGTTTAAAAAAAAAAAGGAAGTACTCTTTTAGATTGAATAAAATAGAAAATGATCAGATACTTTCTTAGTAATACTAAGAAATGCCCTGCAACAGTACTTTGGAGGCATAAGCTCTGTGCTAGACCAACTGGTAAAATGGGGCCAATAACACACTTGAACACATGTGGGGATGTTTTCCCTGATGAAAATTTAGCATACTGTGGCTGGCTCGAATCAGCAATTGGGGAGCTTCTTCAGTATGCAGATACTTAATAGTGCTACCTGGTGATTAGGTATGTTTTAAATTTGGAGTGAAGCTATGGGGTTTTGGGTTTTTTCGAAACTTTGGTTCTTTTGTCTATGGTGAACAAGAGATGTTTCAGTTTAATAATGAACTGTTGTAGTTTAACCCCAGCCATCAGCCAAGCACCACATAGCGGCTCACTTCCCCCTCTCCTGATGGGATGGAGGAGAGAATTGAAAGGATAAAAGTGAGAAAACTCATGGATTGAGATAAAAGTTTAATAAGTTTAAGGAGGAAAAAAAAAAAAAAACAAAAAAACCCCCAAAAAACAAAAACACAACCAAAACCCAAACCCTCCAAAACAACCAAACAATAAAAAACACCAAACCAACAATCAAGAAACCCAAATAAAACCAAGAAAAACATGTGATGTGAAAAACTCTAATTGCTCATCACTAGCCAACTGATGCCCAGCCAGTCCCCAAGCAACAGCAGCCCTGGCAAACTTCCACCCGGGTTTTATTGCTGAGTGTGACGTGATACGGTATGGAGTATCCCTTTGGCCGGTTGGGGTCAGCTGTCCTGGCCGTGTCGCCTCCCACCTCCTTGCCCACCCCCAGCATACTCGCTGGTGGGGCAGTGTGAGGAGACATGCCCCCGGCTGCTGGGTTAGAAGGTAGTTTGCCAGAGAGTCTGTAAACACTGGTTCCAGAAATGTATCTAGAAGTTAGAGCAAAGACTAGGAAGCTGAGGCACGTAAAGCACGGAAACCTGCAACAGTAAGTCAGAAATATTAGAGCAAGAGTAGATTGGAGCATGCATCAGTAATGAAAATCAGGGCCAGGAACTGGGAACTAAGTGATCTGCAGCATCTTCCAAGTCGCTGAAGAGAAAGCAGGCTTGGTGTCTGCTGGTCTGCTACAGTTTGAACCTTTGGATAGGACTTTGTGATCCCTTGGATCTGATGACTGGCTGCCCCAGGATCAACCATGCGGTTAGAGAGAAGCTTATTATAAAACGCTGCAGTTGTGGGATAGGTAAGTGCTGAGCATGCAGCTGGGTTCAGTGGTCAAATAGCGATACCAGCCTCAGAAGTTTGTGATTCTGTTCTGGGAGTCTCATTTGTCTCATCCATCAATGGTTATGCTAGCACAGCTGTGTTGCCAGGCATTACATTTGAATTATTCAAGAGTTGCCTGCAACTCAAAAGCTGCACGTGGCTCCAGTATCATGATTTAAAGCTTTGAAAAAAATCTTGAACGCTGAAATTATGTTTTGTAGCCGTTGGAGAAAAGGACTATTTGATTAAAAAGTTCTCATCTAAATTTGCTCAAATCAATATTTTAAACATGCTGTAGAACAATGTATGGGGAGGTGGTGGTGTTAACTTTTTGTCTTGTTCTGTGTACTTGATCTGAATTTCCAAGGCTAATGGAATGTTTTCCACCCACGTTTCATTTGGTTTCTCTCGAAGTACATTTTAATTTCTCAAAATCATCCCATTTCCCCTTGACAAGAGCTTTTATCTCCTTGTTTTCATTTCAAAGAATTACCCACCCAGAGCACTTTCTGCAAGATGTAGCTTTCCAAAAGCTGTTTCTGAGAGAGGGTAATGGCTTTCCCTTGAGGTTTTTCTCCCCTAATGTTCCCTACCCTCACGCAGAATAGTCTTATTATCCTTTTTGGATTCATATAAGACTCACTTGTGTCTTGGGTGTACCTACATTGTTAATGAGTATTTGGAGGAACAGCAGTTGGGTCCATGTTGTCCTCCCACCCCCATTCTCTAGAGAGTTTGAAGAGGGAAGTGAACTTGGGGAAATGTCAAGTTTATAGGGTTTCTTCCAACATCTGCATTTACTTGATTTGTTTGGGGTTCTTCTGGATTTATTTAGGGTTCTGCAGGATTGATCACAAAGTAGTAAGATTCTTTCCTCTTTGGAAAATACTAATTTGTTCTCATTCTAACTTTTAAGTTTTTCCTCCTAAGGCCAATTACTTGTGTAAATAAATTTATGTATGACTCACTCAATGGTTGCAAGCATGTATGGACAATAAGCCAATTTAAAAATCCAACAACAAACTTTACCCCAATTCCCTGAATATTTTGGTGCTGTCTGCTAAACGTTGTAGCATTCTTGTTGCATGAGGGGGGACACCACTATCCTGTATAGAATTAAATGTGAGTTGGAGAGTTCAAAATTCTACTTGCTTTCTGCTGCAGTGAAAATTAAAACAATCATTCTTTTACCTAATTAGCATGTCATCTTTCTAAAGACATTGTAATTAAGTTATATTATTTCTGGAAGATATTAAGCAGTTAAAAAGATGATCTGAAATAAAGAAAAATTCACTAAGGACGAGTACGAAGTTCTGCACTTAGGGTAATTGGTTGTAAAGTCCTTGGTATACAGCATTTCTGCAGAGAAGGATCTCAATGTGAAGATGGATTTTACAACTGAAAATGCTTTAATGATATTGTACCACTGCAGAAACTCTAAGGAGATAAGTGCATGTGTAGAGGGATGTGTGCGCTTATTTTTATTGTCTTATGCATATACATTATATGTGCACATTTACCTTCATATACATATACTTTTTATGTATGTATTATGTACAGGTATTAAAAATAATACTATAACTCTGATGCTAAGACTTCCTGTGAAGGTTTGCTTCATAAAGGTGCAAGCTGCAAAGGGTTCAGAAAAGGACATCGAAGTTGACCAGAGATCTAGAAAACTTGGCTTCTGAGGAAAAAAAATGAAAAATTTGGTGTTTCCTAGCTGAGAAACGAGATGAGGAAAGCAATCCTTAAACAGAGAAAATATATTGATAAGGGAAGAAATAAATTTTTTTTCTGCCTGCTGGGGGCTACGTGTAATGGGCTTAAGCTGCTCAAGTCACCTGAAGTCTTTGATTAGACAGTAAGGAGAACTCTTTAATGATGGAGATGCTCAAGTGCATAAGTTGCGTACAGAGGCTGTCAAATCCTCATCACTGTAGCATTTTAACAACAAATTAAACTGGATCTGAAGCACACTGGCTTTGAGAAAGCTGATTCTGCATTGGAGCAGGGGAATAGGGTACCTGATTTCTGTTATCAACTAAGCTTTCAGCTGTCATTAAAAAATAAAGTCTATTTCCAACTCAAAAAGTAAACATCCTAGTTAAGGTTGAATCTGCTTGCTGACCCTCAATGATGGTGTCATAACTGATGAGGAGGATGGTGGCTTCATATGAATCTGATTCTAACCAAATGTAATCGATTTAATAAAGAGTTAAATGACAACCTCTGTTATAGGATACCAAATTCCAAAGTGGCAATAATAAGCCTGTAGTAGGAAGACTGCTATGTGTTGCGTAAGTTTTAAACTGAAGGGGAATTTGTGAAGGGAAGTTCCAGGAAGTATCTATGAAGTATTAATTAAATACGTTATTCAATTTTGGTTGCTTCTAGCCATTTTAAAATTATCTTGTTGTACTGCACCTCCCATGTGGGGCAGAGACATTAACTTATGCCTGTTTCAGTTCAGTCACTACACCCTAGCATGTACTCCTACTTATACCTCCATATTTCATACATATCGGTGTGTTTCATCAAGGTATTTGGGATCTTAAGAGCATCAGTTCCCCTTGTTTTCAAATCATATGTTACTTTAATCTTTGCAGACACCCTCATGCCATCTTCTTTAAGCCACCAGAAAAAAAACATTTTGCATAAATTTTGAAGAATTCTATGTAGCACATCAGTATAGCAACCCACGACTTTCAGCTTTGCTCTTAATAAAACTGCCCGGCAGTTGCTTGATGCTTTCTTGCATTGCATTGTTTGTGGTGCTACTTTTTGATAACCACTGGAAGACTTAAGGGAGTTTACAAGGAGTTATTCACGTTCTTGGTAACTTAGTCACTGATCACATGATATCAGCGCTCTGTGATTCACTTCTGATTCATTTCAAATTGTGCGCTAGGTGATAGAGTTGGAACCTGCTTATGAAATAAAGCAGTGCTTATGAAATAAAGGCCTCAGACCTGCAAAGGCTAACTTTTCTTTCTTGCAAAATTCAGTTTAGTTAAGACATCCTTGGCATTCTTCCTGTTGCCTTGTCATTGCACTTGTGAGTGGGAAAGGCTCGGTATAATCATCTTGTCTATTGAACGTACTCTTTCTGTTAAGTGTATTTACCACAGGCTCGGTGGCCATCAGGACCTGGTGAAAAGCAGGCAGTTTGCTCTTAAAACCTTGCTTATTGGCTTTTGAGTACTTTGATTCTTTCAGCTATTCTAGGGACAAGTGATACTTCAGTTATTTCCAAATCACAGATTACAGGGAGCCCCCAGTTGGGTTGTGCAATAGAGTGTCTGATGGCCTAGATTAGGATGTTCTTGCCCTTGTGTGTTCTGAGCCTCATATATGCAATGGAGATTTTGTAATTGTAGTTTTTAGTGGCTTTGTATTACTACATAGATAATAAAATATTTAGCCCAAGGCATCTTTGTGACTTCACTCATGTAGCTAAATACTGGAAAAGTATATTCAACTCCTGCTTCCTTGTTAAAAACGTCTTAGTACAATAACGGCATTTACAGGAGGAAAAGCATGTAACTAGTTGGGTTATTTGTATCTTGGTGCAGTGAAACGAAATTAAGGCTTGTGCCTTAATTATTGTATTTTGCAGCTTTTTTTTGAGGTAAATTGACTAACTGAAACACACCCATTCCACTTTATTTAGTATTCACTTAGTGGTTTTTGCTCAGTAGGGTGTGTGGTTAGAAACAGGTATACAAACGGAAATGAAAATGAGTCTCAAAGTTTTAAAACACACTGCTGGAGGTTCAAGAGGCTGCTGCACAGGCATTCAGAGACACTTGCAACACAGTCAGGAAAGCCCTCTTATTGGCTCCACCATTTGCACAAAAGTAGTTTACCATAACTTCTGTTACTTCCTTACACACAGCTCTGTTTAGCAGATCAGCTCTCCGAAAAGAAATGTCCTAGTGGTCAGAGATGTGAAAGACCCAGTGGCAGTTCTGAAACCCAAACTGAGCTGGAGTCTCTTCTTGCCATTTTTTACCAGTTTAACTCTGTGGATTTTTTTGAATTACGAATTTGTGAAATACAAATGGAAGAGGCATAAGGCTCAATGTTTGTCTTTTTAGTAACATTTACTGTAGCCTGGTGTAGGTACTTGAAAAGTGCTTCCTTTTAAAATTGGGCAGGAAGATGACGTTAAGTATTTGGTAGTGTATGTGTTTGTAAAATTGTGTACTGCTACGGTTCCATGCAGGCTTGCTGTTCAGTGCTGAACTGTACAGGGAAACTTAAGTTTTTTTGCTGCAGAGTGTTTATTTTGGTTTTGAAACCATCACTAATACAATGTTTCTCTTTGCAGAGATGAGCCTTTTAGTTGGGTGAGAGAATGGATAGCATGAAACTTGGTACTGCTTTAATGTGTGCAAAATAATTGCATGTCATCATAACGAAATCTATCTCTGTTGTGCGATAATTAGGTCTGGATGTTGTGAAGCATAAATGCATTTTTATGGTATTTTCTTGCATAATAGATGTGTTGACCTAATCACTAATTGTAGGTGGAACATGCTGGTTTTGCCTGCATCTTTGTAAAATGGAAAAGAGACCTTCCAAAGGACAGAAATTCAATCTGGAACCTGGTGCCACGCAGTACCTGTGTTATGTCAGGGCAGAGGATTTTGGAATACGCACAGAGGAGAAACTTCTAGGAGAGTCAGTTATTTGCTGTTTTTCCCAGCTGGAGATGACCTATATTGAGCACTTCTGAAAAGCTGGTTATTTAATAACAGCTGTATATACTTAATAGTGTGTGTGCATGTAACCATTTGGCTTTCAAGTTAAGTGTATATTGAACTGCTTTTCTGATTAAACAAGAGCTGTTGGATGAGGGCTCTGGCAGAACACTAAGTTTTGTAAAATGGATGAAAATCAGTACAGGCCTCTGTGTGCAAGATTCTTTAGGTAATGAATGAAATTATGTGAGAACACGAACGAGGAATGCGTAAACCTCGGTTCGTGCTATAAAACTGAGAACTTGTAGTATAAGTCAAAAGGCGGCTGGAGAACTTTCAGTTACTTGGGGTCTGTACTGCTCTCGTCTATCGGGCTGTAGGACAGGCAGACTTTCCCCTTGCCCATATCGCTGTAGGTAGAATTGCTCCTTACAATTTAAGCGTAACTACGGAAGGTAGGTACAGAAAATGATCTCTCATGTTCAGTGTTGAAGATTACCTGATGCATAGAATTATCATTCTGGGCTTGATAGTGCTGAGTGGGTTGCTGCATGTTCACGTAGGCTGTGCCAGAATTCACTGATCAGAATTTTTCTGTTTGTCTTGCCTGAGAGGATGGATATAGTAAGATGTTTCAAGACTGTTTATTGTATTGAGTCTCCTCCAAACTGACTATGCTTTTGCTAGAAGAATGAAGTTACCCACACCAGGTGTATGACACCCAGCACATCCTCTGCTTTCAGGGCTTCAAACAGTCAGCTAAAACAATAGCTTCACTTGTAAACTACAGATGTAGGCCATTCTGAGTCACCTTCCTACTAAACTACGTCTGCTCTGCGTGAAATAGTCAGCCCGTCTGACACAGCTTAAACTAAATTTAGATGGAAAGGTAGGAGTCTCAAAGAATCACTTGTGTAGAAGAGAGACATCTCTCACACATACACGTCGGGGCAGCTGCGTGAGCCCGGCATCAGTTTGACTTGACTTGCTGCCTGGCCAGCTGGCCCGGGTTCAAGCACAGCATGTATTGCTTTTGTGGAGCTGGTAGCTTTAAGGATGAGTGAGCAGTTATGGCATGGCTGTGGGGAAGAGAAGGAGAAGACTTTCAGGGGAGAGTGTAGTGATAAAGAGCATGAATAGGGCTGTTGTGGAGTGAACAACAGAGGAGACAAATCTAGAGGAATTCAGGCTTTATTAATGTTGCCAAAGATCCAATGTATTCTTCAAAAGGAAAGGCCTGAGCTTTGGGGTTCTCTCTTCATGTTTGGTACCTTCCTGTAGAAGGGCATGGAAGCTCTTGCTCAATGGCTTATATCGTTTTGCAAGCGGGCTAAATTTAATGTTTCTTTTTGGTGTTGTGTGATTTAAAAATTTTTTCCCCCTCTAGTAATAGCAGATTTGCAGCATATGAAATGGCATCTGTTTCACCTACCTCTTCCATTTCGCATTATTGTCCATTGCTTCTGTATATTGTTCCCGTTATTGCTATTTTAAGTGAAAACTACATTCGTCCTCATAGAGGACAACATATTTAAAATTAATGAAAAAGGTAAATTTTCTTCTGTGTTTGAAAAGGAGTCTAATTCCAATTCAAGCTATTTAGGTTCTCTCATGGCAGGCGGGTTGTAGAAAAACATCATCTGTTAATATTTACAAACACTTTCACTACTGTGTTTGTTACAGAAATGGAAACTTTTTTAAACCTTCTGCTACATTTGGTGTCCTTGATCTTTTCTGAATGTGGAAAGAAACCTCGCAAGACCCAGAAGATAGTTGTAGTCTAAACACCTTGTTCAAATAAAATCCTTGTAATGCATCGTTCAAAGAAACGTGTTAGGACATTTAGGTCCTAACCACCGGGAGCATGCATAGGTTGACCTCTGGGCTTCTGCATATGTTATATCTCATTCCAAGCACATGTAGGTATAGATCCTAACCTGTGCATGTATTTTAGTGTTATGTACGTCAGCTGTACAAAAAGCCTCACAAACACTTAAGAATATTGACATTCTGTTTGTTAAGTCCAGTCATGCCGCTGTCATGGTATGGATCAGTCACAAAGTTCTTTCGCTCCGTAATTCATTAACTTGTTTCAGAGGTTGTACTCATCTGCCTAAAGCTAAGGATTTAAGTGCATTGCTGGGCTAAGATTATGTACAATTATATGGATATTTTGAGTGCTTTTGAGACACAGCTGGTTTCTTGCAAGCCTGCCTTTTTTTTTTTTGGGGGGGGGGGTGAAATATAGCTCCTGTTATATAGCTCTCATCAGAAAAATAATGCACTTCCCGAGTTAGTAAGTTACTGCTGTCTTTGAAATAGCGTAGGTGAAGAGGCCTGCTTAGAATTAGTATTCTGAAAAAAACCTCTTGCAAGTTGTTTACCAAGGTATACTGAGATTTCAATATGAATACTCCTTTTTTCAGATTTAGAAGGAAATGCGTATCAAAACAACCAGCTGCTAAAGATAATTCTGGCAATGCATCAGTTTATCATCTCCTCTGCAGACATGCTCCAGAAACTCATTGATCTATATCCTTTGTAATATTCACCTGCTGTTAAGGTAATATTAGATAACTTGGCAGCTTTGAAATGGGTAAGTAGAGGATATTTAATCAATGGGTGTATTACTGTTCCACTAATTAAACAATACGCTTGTTCTTTTCAGTTTTTGGTACTACAGTGCGTTTTTGCTTGGTTTAGGGTTGAGGGGGGTTTTTTTGACTGTTTGGTTTAGCTTGTCATCCACAGAGAAAAAGATAAAGCTCCAATTTGGATTTTAAGTAGGATAAATCTCCCTCCATCTGCCATGGAGGGAATATCTAGTAGGTATTAGATTAATGTAGATGCCTCAGTTAGGTAGAGTGAACCTGGGCTTCAGCTGCAGAACTCTTGTCTCTCTTTCTGTCCTCCATACAAACAGAAGAGCAAAGAACTAAAGTGTAATGTTTGAAAATACTCTCATTGTATCATCTGGAGATGAAAATTTTCAACAAATACTATTTCTTACTCACACGCTCCAAAGTACAATGCACTGAAATAAATCATGAGCTTTTCCTTCCTATGTGTTCCCATTTTGAGGTAACTGCCTGGACTTACACCTGTGTGTTTGTATCATTAGATTTTTCACAACAAGGCTACTAGATTATATTGGCAATACTAGCCTTTCTAAGGAATTTTTAATTGTGGAATATATTAGCTGACTTTTTAGCTTTACAGATTTTTAGCTTTACAGAATGTTTACTGCTAATTAGATGAGCACATTACAGGAAGCAGACCTGACATCCTGAAAATCTCCAGCCACTTTTGGTACAATTTATTTTAGATAATTCTTTCTTCCCCCCAACTCTGTGTCTTACTGGCTTTTAAAAGCAGCGTCATTTACAACAGAGCTTTACTGTAGTGTTGGATTCTGACTGTCCTGCTGCTTCTCTAACCACAAGTGTTAGATCAAGCGTGCTAAGGTACAACTGTAGTCTAGTGTTGCATTTAAATTAGGCTCATGCAGTCTTTGAAAATGGAAGAAAGTGATTGCTTGCATGTTTCTGAGAAGTAACATTTTCCACAGTCAGAGAAGTGATTCAAACTTTTATCAGACTTGCATGTTTTGCAAGCTTGGTTTTTGACTCTGTGTTTAGCTCCCTGTAAAGAGGTTGAAAGGTAAAGACAGTTTTGAATGGGTCACATAGTCTGGGCTCTTGTATTTTGAAAAACCGTGCAAATGTCCCAGTTTCACCATTTTCCATCCCCTAAATTATGTGAGTGATTTCTCATGGTTATGGATGATTTGAAAGCTGTCTGACTTCAGACATTCAGTTTGGGGCCCTTCAAAATATTTGCGAACTTATTCACACCTCATTAGTTCTAGTCAGCCTAATTTAAGCACTTAATATGGGTGCATAAATGGTGGATGGTATGTCGCCTCAGTTGGGGTAGATTTAGGCTGCAGTTAATTTCAATCAGATTGTGAGAGGATCCACAAGGTATTTTCATTAAATTATGTTTTTTAGTGCTGAAAATACATGTGTAATCTACAGCAGAAGAATCAAGATATGCATAATACATTTTCCAAATGGATTTTCCATGTCTTCAAAAGACATTGGCTACAATATCAAAACATGTTTTATGGAGCTAAAAATACGGGTATTTCTTTCCGGTTATCACGGCAAGTCAAATGAAAACTGTTGCAGAGTTAGAAAGGTGAGGTTAGCAAGGAGAAACATTTCATGTTTTTCTCTACCATCATATACAACTGGTGACGTTTAAAAGAAAATAGCATATTTTTTGGAAAAGCTCCATTGAATTGTAATTAACTAAAAAGGATTTCTTCATAAAAGCAGTAATTGATAAATTTGGTGTTACTGTTTAAAAGTTGAGATGTGCAAGTGTGTGAGTTTTACTAGAAATTGTGAGGCATGTTGCAAAGAAACACATGTAGAAAGCAGAATACTTTCACCGTGTAACACTACTCATTACTTGAGCAGCTACATCAGTATTACTAATAGCAGTCATATTTACAATAAACTTTTGCTAACAGTCTTGGGATATACTTTGTACACACTTGTGTAAAAACCCTAATCTGATATTATATACCATCAGTAGAAGATTCCTATTGCTTACAGGTAGGGAATTATCAAGCATGTTACATTTCATGTCATACGTGAATGGGCCTGGTTTTCCTTAACACTTTTCCACCTACCTTAATGCTTTAGAAAATAAATCTTCTGCGCTGTGTGTGAAGATATGCTATTTTGTGAGGTAAGAATATTCTTGCTGGTAGCAGTAAGTCTGCAGCTATCCATGTGCTATACGTAAGAATGCTTTTGCATGCCTTAAGCGGACATTGAAAAGAGAAACAGCTATACTGCTTCAGCTTTTCAATGTTCAGTTTAGCAGATTTACACAAAAAGGGCCAACCATTGAAGTTAGTGCATGAATTGTTTGGTCACAGTTTTGAACTGAGGCTCTATGAATCTTAAACATCAGTGGAAACTGACAGTGCTCAGGAATGGGTAGCGTCGTGTCTAATATTATTATATAAGTCTATTAAAAAAATTAAGAGGGGTATTGCAGCTGTTTTTATATTAAGCAAAACTCTATTGTGTTTGGTAAGTAATTCTCCATAGTAGTTCTACTTTGTCAGTTGCAATGATCCTGGATCACTTTTTTTTTTGTTTTTTAATTAAATATAATAAAGTTTGATCTCTCAGTTTAGAGAAACAGAAGAGAGGGAAAAAAGATGCAACTGATAATAGATTAGCATATGATATCTCTTTTTTACACGAAATGGGAAATAAGTTAGGAAAGTAAGATTTGTTTTAAATGGTGATTTTATTATCTCAAAGCAGATTATTGGTTAGGTCGGCATGCTCTGGTATTATAGGTGGTCTGGGAACATTTTTGCTTCTAGGCAAATTCATACATACATGCATCCATCCATCCAATACAACTCATAAACAAGAGCAACTATCTAAATTTCAGCCTTACTGTTGTTAGAGCAAAACCTTTATTTTTGTGTTTTTGTATTGTCAATGTGCAACAGGTATTGGATTACAGAGTTCTGGGTTATGTTCAAAATGGACTCTAAACTATCCACAACTATGGAGGAATTTCAAGAGCTGGTTAAAGCTAATGGTGAGGAGTTACACTGTCGTCTAATTGACACAACTCAAATGTGAGTGCCTAAGTCTCAATTTTTGCTTTGAATTTCCTTTATTCAAATATAATGTCTCTCTGGTATAGCAAGACAATGGTCTTATAGTGGGTTAATTTTAATGAGTCATATGTTATCTATCCTTAAAAGAGCTTATACATCGTTATAGATGAAATACATATTATGTAGAGGAACAGAATGCCTTTCAAGAATGACTTGAATTTAATTGCTGTGTAGAATTCGTGCTGATTCTCTAGGCTAGATAAATTTTACTCTATCACGGCAACTTAGAAAATTTGTAGAGGCCTGATGATTTTGAAAGATCGCTTGAAGTCAATGAGAAAGAAGAATACATTTTGATTGGGTAACAAATGAGGTAAAAAAAAAAAGTGTGTTTGTGTTTTTAACACCAAAGGTAAATGAGAAGATAGAGTTTATTACATTGTCAAACTCTTGGTGCTATTTTATGTGGCTTTAGTTATAAAATTACTCGTCCTGTCAAGAATAAATCCTACAGATATACGTCAGATAGTTCTTTCTTGGGAAGAGAACTTTCCTTGTTATATGAGAGTAAGATAGTTCTGTGGAACGGTGTAACAGTGTCAGTTCATACTTTGGTTGGAAATGCAGAGTCAAAAGCAGAGCAGAATTTGGGATACATTTTATATCTGATTGTGAAAGAGGATATGTTGGTTTTGAAATCCAGCCAAATCTCATTACTCTGTGGGTGAATAACATAGGGGGACACTCCATACTCAGAGGCTGGTCAAGGAAATCTGTAAGAATTATCAAATGGAGGAGCACTGGAATGTGTTTAATGAAAACAAAGTTACGTACAGCAATTCTGGAAGTGCAATATATAGTCTTATGCTGTTTAGTAATATAGTTGTATTGTACTTATGTGCTACATCCATATAATAAAGACTAACAATAGTGTTTTGTCATATCATCTCTAATGCATGAAAGGAGCTTGCTGTTTAGAAAATAAGATGATTCACTTTGTTTTCATGCCTTACTGCAATAAAATGTTACTTTTCTGTTAGGGAGAGAGGAAAAGTTTGCTCTTCAGCAAATAACTCAGGGTAATTCTGTTTTAAAATTTGTCTAAAAGAAATTCTAGGGATTGGTCTAGAAAGCTGACGCAGCGTGTAAAGGCCAACACCAGTAAGAAACGGAAAGTCTCGCTTCTTTTTGATCATCTTGAGCCAGAGGAGCTGTCAGACCACCTCACCTATCTTGAATTTAAGTCTTTCAGAAGAATATCAGTAAGTGATTTATTTATGTATTTATTATTTATTTATTTGTAACAAAGATGGGAAGGACATAGAAAACATGAGAGAGGGTAGTATTACAGGATTAACCCTGCAGAGCAAGCGGTTGGGACAAGCTGAGGCTGTGTGCAGGCTCTTTTTGTTTTACTAGTGTTGAAGGTGGCCAGCAGTACTTACTCTGAGTCCGCACCCTTTTGCTGCAGTCATTCGACGGGGGAAGAGTGAACCTTTTAAGCAACTGTGGAATGGAGTTGGGGCAAGGTCAGTTGGAAGGAAGAGAAGTAAAACTCTTGATCTTCTTCCAAATAACCTCTTTTTGTTAGAACATGGTGTCATTGGGCACAGGAACAAGCTCAAATTGGTAATCAGGCTGAAATGGGATGACAGAAACTTGGAATATTCTCCTAGAATGCTAACCTCCTGTGGCTGTGCAGCATTCTTGCGCAGTGACTAATGGACTGTCTGTATAGAAGACATCCACTTGATTGCCATTTTTGATTGGGCATAACAAAATAAAGACTAGGGATAAGAAGGCACTTGAGAAAATGCCATTTTTTAATGTAAAGGTGGTTTAAAATATTTTATTACACGAGCTTTCAAGTACACAAAAAATTCTTAAGGATTTATCTCATTTATGTTTTCTTTCGTTTGATTTGTTTTCTCAGCTGTGCTGGTAACTGATAGGATGCTAACTTCCCCTGTGCACCTTGGCTTCACTTGCATCTTTCTATGCTACCACATTACTTCTATTCAAACCAGATACATTGCACGCATAGAAAAGAAAAGTGAACATTAGAGACCAAAATCTAAGATGGTTGCAAAGTCAGTGTGATGACAACAGTGAAAGCAAAGTGGGGGGTTTAGATTTTTTTTGTTTGGTTATTTACTGTTGTTTGGGTTTTTTTTAAATACTACACTATTTGAAGATGAAGTCTTGCAAGGAAATGGGCCCTCAATAGATTGTGGAAGATTTCACAGTCGTTAGTGTACTTTATTTTAAGCTGACAGTACATGACTCCTGATGTTTTGTGTTAAAAAAACCATCGAACCGAAGTCATGCACAGATTGCTACCTGTAGGCAGTAATAATATGCAAAGCTTACATAACTCTTAACATTTTCAAGCTCTCCGCAGACGCAAGGTAATTAATGATTAATAAGCATAAAAAGTATGATTGCAGCCAGTGTCAGAAGTGTCATAGAGTTCCAACAGTTACATACCTGTATACATTTTATATGGAGGGTCTCTGTGTAGGTTTTGGTATAAATTGAGTTTACCGAGACCTCAGATCAGAAAATAATGTGTGATTAATAAATAGCTACATTCATTAACTCTTTGCAGAATATGTTCATTATATGCTAAACCACAGATCCTTTTGTTATTCTAACATGGTAGCATATACTGGGAGAAAGGCTGCAAATGACCTGCTGTGTTATCAGTCACTGGAATAACTAACTATTCATAGGTTCAGTCATTTGAAAGTCCAAAAGGAATACTTGATCCCCTGAACACATAGAGCACACAGCAAAATCTTCCATGAGACACCATGTATCTTGCAGCAAAGGAAGATGCAGGGAGTGGTGTTCACAGGGTAATGACTGCAGGTATGCTGGTGTTTGGAACCCATTTTAATTTCTAGTTATAAAATACGGGGAGGCTACACGCTTTTGCACAAATCTGGATTCTGCTTTCCTGTAGAGGCTCATAAATTAGTCGTTCAAATACCAGACTCCTGCATTATTTAAGTACCCGGACTTCTTCACTGTATCTGCCACTAACAGTCTTGTTACAGCTGACCTCATTAATAAATTCTTGCACCAAAATTATTTTGAAACTTTAAGTAGTATGTTAGATACAAATTTGTTCAGCATTTTAAAAAAAATCTTTTCTGAAGGAGAGAGCTGCTGAGAACAAAATATAAACTAATCAAACTGATTCATAATTATACTGAAACTGCTATGAAGTCCATAATTATGTAGTCAGATACTGAAAAATTATCTGTCTCTGTAGACTAGTTGCTTAAATTTCAAGATCCACCCAGATTTGGCTGGGGTTCAAAATTCGAACAATAATTGTAAGTACGTACTATGTAATCTCAGAGACAGCTCTACTTATTACTGTTAATGTTTCTTCCATTTTTAATTTAATAAGAGGACAAATCCAGAGATGTCTTCTGTTCATATCTGCTTTTTAAAGTGTTAATAGTTCTTATTAAAAGAATGGGAAAAGTTAAAAAGTGGAGAGAAAGTGAGAGAGGGAGAGCAAGAAACAAACAGCAACCTGACCATTTATGACCTATTTTTAAGGATGAATGCCATTCAGCATATTCCTGTGGCCTTACGAAAGGAATATGTGTATTACAGCTGTGAATGTTTTTGGTAAGATGTTAGTATTAGTGGTCATAGTAAAGAAAGCATGTATAAATCCTGTGTCATACTTTCTGATGATTCAAATTCTTGTGTACACTTGTTAATGGGTAAGTCAAGAGAATTGCATCCCCAATAGCAAATGATTGCTTCTCTTTGATCTTAATGGGAAGAATGGCTTAAAAAAAAATATCTATTTGTCACATACAGATCTCTGCTGAACAATTTTAGATGGCTTTGGTTAAATAAGAGAATCTCACAAGCTGTATTAAAGATATTAAGGAATCTGTAGCTCTCAGTCTTAATGGTCTTGTCTCAGTTTTATGTGATGTCATTGCATTTGTTTTTTGTATTAGTGTAGCTTAATTCAGAAATGTGCCCTAGCTACATAAACTGAACCCTTAACTTCCTTAAACTACCACTGAGTTACTAGATTACACTTTAAATTCAGTTTAACCTTCCCTGTAGAAGCCTAGATTCAATGAATCTGTGGAGCCACTGGGGCTGGGAGGAAAGCCCCAGTTCTATTCATCCTAGGGTTTATAAGAGCCAAGGCTCCTGAGATTTGCATGATGCAAATGATGGGATCCAAATTATGGCAAAAAGATGCTTTCAGTTAATTCAATTAGCTGAATCCTTCTGCTTTGAACTGAACAAAGCTTTGATGAAGGAGAGATTTCAGCCTTATGGATATTTAAGGTATAAAATATATCTTGTACATTTCATTTGAAAAGCAGACTTGTATCTGCATGCAGATCATGAGGCATACGAAATTGTAGATGAATTTTCATTTACTTTTTTCTTTTTTTTTTTTTTTTTAAGTTCTCAGATTATCAGAACTACATTGTGAATAGTTGTGTGAAGGAGAATCCGACAATGGAAAGATCGATTGCTCTTTGCAATGGTATCTCTCAGTGGGTGCAGCTCATGGTTCTCAGCAGACCAACACCACAGCTTCGGGCTGAAGTGTTCATCAAGTTCATTCATGTTGCACAGGTCAGATAAATTTTGACATGTGTGGTGTTTATTTTGTCTTTCTCTGATATAGACTTTTAGTTGCTCTTCCCATGCTACTACTGTAGGGTCAGCTGGGAGTGTTGGCACTGGTCTCCTGGTTCATACATACAGCACGCATATTTGTGTACGCTGTAATTTTGTACCAAGTGTTCAGATATTACACTGTCGCGGCACCATGACTTTCTCATATCCATTCTGAAGAAATTGTTTTCACTGAAAAACCGGACTTGCTTTTCAATCAGCTGGTGAGATTCCAAGCTGTGCTTGTGTACCTTTCGAAGCATGAACCACCATCATGTCTTTGGCTGTAATTAGAAGCTTTTCTACAAAATATGCTTTACTGGATAGTAGCAGAACTTTTGTCCTATTGGTATTCTTTGCATACTAATTCAACTACGGTCATAACCAACGCAGCGTTTCCTAGTTGTGGTAGACCATGGAAAGAGGGAAAAGTACTGAGGAAGTACTTTGAAGACTTACTGTATCTGCAGAATTAATAGCTGATTTAATAACAGTAAAATAAGTACATGTTACAACCCGTAAAATCACAGCTTGTTACCAAAATGAATCAAGTCAAATGGGTAGTGACACAAAACTTGTAAGACTTTAGAGGAAAACAATAGAAGAAATGAGAACTTGCATGTGTATATTGAACAACATGAACGTCTAAATAATAAATACTGATTTTTTTTTTGTATGTCAACACAGAAGCTCCACCAGCTGCAGAATTTCAATACATTAATGGCAGTGATAGGAGGTCTCTGTCACAGTTCCATTTCCAGACTGAAGGAAACAAGCTCGTGTGTCCCTCACGACGTAACTAAGGTTGGTATTGCTGCTCTTGAGTTTTACAAATAAGATAACCTTTAGCTTTTTTGTCATTGCACACACAAAAAACAACCTTATTTCATTGGATAAGATGGAGAGAAAGACGGGAAAAAAAGAAAAATGAAGACTTCCTTTGGTTTTGGAGGGTTTTTCTTTGTCATTTCATCTCTACGACACTATTTAGTCCTACACTTCCAACCCCACCTTTATTCCAGATCTGTGTAGCTTCTCTAAAGTTTCTCTTCTAATACTCAGATGTGACGAGCTGCATTTTCATATGTGTGCAGTAGTACAGAATAGCATTCAAACACGAAAGCAGAGAATTGGATCCTAAAACATTTGAGAACAAAACTATTGTCATTCGTAGCAACGTTGACCATCCCGAGTCTATGACATGCTAGCACAGAGCTCTGCGCTTTCAGTTTAAAACTGAAAGGAGTGATTTTGCTCATCTGATCTTTCCTTATGACAGATTTTATCTAGTTCATACTTGAACAAACTTAGCCCTATTACACGCACATTATATAATACAGTAGAATGTTAGTAATCAATTGTAATTTCCAATTAAATTCTTGTGAAATAGAGATGGATATATTTTTTGCTGAGATTCAGACTACAACTGTGACAGAAAGAATGTTTTTTAGCAATGAAATGGCTTCTTGAAAGACTAATATGCTTTATTATTTTGCCTTGTTTGGGACCCGAAAGATTTCGTATAGGTATCTAACAAACCTGTTTTGATCACGTTATGCTCAGCTTGAATGAGCAACGCATACCTGGAGTGTAGACCAGAAGTATGACCTCCCACTGATAATGGTTGCAGCTCTTGGGATCTATAGGACCAGTTAGCAAGCCTGCTTTAGAAGCATACTGTTTTACAAATCTTGTCATTATGAGGAGTGGAGTGGAATGCATATGCATCCATCACAGTTTGAATAACTTTTTGCATCAAGAAATTGTATACAAGCGGTAACAGAAAGCAGGTAAATAAAGGCTGGTAATTAGTGACTTGAGAACACACTTTAAAGTTTAACAAACAGTTTGTGAAGGTTAAAAATCAAGCGGTTAGACAGAAAATTCCACAAGAAAACATTGGTCCATTGATTTTTATAATGTTAAGAGTCACTTTTGTACCTGTGTAGTTTTAAACAAGGGAAATATTTATACTGCTAGATTTCAGATTCTCTTGGCCTTTACAGCAAGTCTAATATATTGTTTCCGCTTCGTTCCATGGAAAAAAAAATTTCTTAAAAGCACACATGTGCCACCTTGGACCGTAGTGGGAGTTCTGGTCATGCTATGGTGGGACCATAGCACAGCATAGGGTTTCTCTGCCGGGACTTTACAGTTCCAGAAATTCCAGCTGGTGACCTGGAAGCCAGGGAAGTGCATTCCGCACTTTAAGGTGAAGATGGTTGCTTTTATGAAGGTCAGAGAGCTTGTGCTGTGCTTATGCATTAACTGAATACACATCCCCTTGATTCGAGAGGATCCTGTTTCTTTTCATTGACTGGATAGGGAATGCAGGAAGACCAGCATTACGGGTTAGGCTATAGATTAGGTGATATGAATACCTAAATTTTATCTGAAGCCTAAAGTTTTAAAATCCGTTTCAAGAGTCATTGTGAGTGAGCTCCTTAACAATAACATGAGAAATTCTTGTGCTGTATGATGAGAACAAAAACAGTAACCAGTTTTGATTTTTTGTTTTCTCTTTACTTTTAGGTGTTTAATGAAATGACGGAACTGCTTTCATCGTACAGAAATTATGATAGCTACCGACGTGCCTATAACGAGTGCAGTAACTTTAAAATCCCAATCCTTGGTGTCCACCTGAAAGACTTGATATCACTTCACGAGGGCATGCCAGACTACTTAGAGGACAAAAAAATTAACATATACAAACTATACTCTCTGTATAACCACATAAATGAGCTGATACAACTCCAGGAAATGCCACTTCCCCTGGAGGCTAATATGGACCTTGTTCATTTGCTTACAGTAAGTCTGATAGATGAGATGAATACGTCATTTTAAAAAAATAATTTCATATACCTCTCAAACAACTGAGTAGAGAATTTCATTAATTATAAATACATAATATTGTAAGATTATTTTTTTTTTTCCTTAAGGAAATGTACGTTAATAGAAGAAGTGAAAAAGTTAGTGATACTGATTTACCTGGCAGCAAGGGTACGGGTGCCAGTTCAGCAGCATGCTTCCAGTTATTTCTGTAAGGGGAGGAAGTGTTTATTTCTGCTTTGCTATAGTAGTGGGCATCCTATCTGTACTTCCAATAAGGAAGCACTCTGAATCCTCTGCTGATTAAGCGTAAATAGGGAGAAAGGCAGAAAGCTTCCTTAGATGCACTTTGGAGGCAGAAGATTGCGTGCAAAGCTTCCTTGTGTTGAACACACAAACTTTCACATAAAAGTTCAGTCCCTCAGGATGTGTAGTGTTAAACGTACCACACTTCTAGGCAAGTTTCTTCTGGTACTAAAAAAACTGTCTGACATAACTGTTTGTCAAATATAGTTGTTGCATTACTCTTCCAGTCATATCTAGTCAGTGCCATGTTGCTCACAAAATTGACAGTACCTAGGATGTGTGTCACAACAATAGTTTTAGCTTCTCCTAGTAAGTTAAAATACTACCTTTTATTAAAATAGTAAATGTACCTTTCTTGTTTCTCAGTTTTGTTTGGCTTTAGCAAGTATCTCAGCTTGGAAAAACTAGATAGGCTGCTTCCACTTCCTGGTTACAAGCTCTGTTTCAGCAAACAGCTAATAGATAAAAATGCTTATGCGGTTGAGGTTGTTTCTTCTCTGGAAGCAATTGTGTGTGAAATTAGGCAGACATGCCCAAGGCCTGAAATAGAGCGACATAAAGTGGTAAATTTCTACCTGCTAAATGTTTTAAATGTTTTGTGTCAAATTATTTTAAGTCCCGCCTCCCCCTTTTTTTAAATAATGTTTTATAAAAATGACTATTACAAATATGCAAAACTTTGGCCACAACTTCATGACAAAACATAAATGAAAAGAAATACTTAGTTTCAAAGGAGAAGGTTCTAATCTGCTACTATTCCAGCGTGCACAATTTTCCTGTTTGTTCCCTGATTTTTTCCAACAGACTTTCTCCTTCTTCTGTTTCCTTTAGTCATATGCTTTCCCATTAGCTGGCAAGTAAGTTTGAAGAGGTATTAGTAATAGTAGTAAAGGAACTACTTTAAGATTTCCCCAGGAATCTAAAATTCACTATTATGACTACAACAGTAATTCGTGCAGTTGTTTACAAGAAAGTTATTACATATCTGCAATTTGAGTAAGGTTATTTATTGGATAAAATAGCATATTTTGGTTTCTTAGTTTATATACTGCTGTGATCTTGACTCTCTGTAATAAGTTTCTCTTTTCTTTGGACTTGCTATGGATTGAGGCTTGTAACACACGTCTGACTTTTCTATTCAATTACACATCTAGCGAGAGTATTTTCATGCAAATATTCAAAAAGTGTCATGTTACCAGTCTTCAATCTTAGCTTGAAATTTGTTTCTACTCAATAGAATATTTGCTATACTATTTTCCAGGATAGCTGCAAAAATAAAGGTATAAATTTGGTAATTTTTTCAAATTCCTTTATTTAGCCAGGTGTAATGTTTCTCACTTTACCTAACTGCTGTTGACAGCTAAAAATTCTGAATAAATATATGCAAGTTCATCTTTTATCCTCGTCCTATACTTCTTAGTTCAACATGGTCACAGCTGGATTGGATAAATACGGCATGTTTAAACAAGAGTTTTCTGAGAATTTGAGTTGATGGACAGTTTGATTGAAATGGTGCTTTTGTGCTTAGTTGCACACTAGACCACTTGAATATTGTGGGAGTAACAGTTTTTTTCAGGTTACTTATTAACTGATTGTTAATTATGCCTACGGTCAATTGCTATGCTAATGACTGTAGCTGTATAATGTTACAGATTTTCAGATAATGGCAATAACAGTCTGGAATTTAGAAGTGTACCCATTTCAAATCACTGTGAACACCTATGCAGGCCAAGCGCGTATTTTTCTTAGGTGCAACCTAAATTAAAAATTACTACCGAAAAATACTAATGCATGCCAGGAACAAGTTTATCAACAATAGTGACTGTTTTGGAATTAAACTAACGTTGCATTTGTTTTCAGCTGTCTCTTGATCTTTACTACACGGAAGATGAAATTTATGAACTTTCCTATGCACGAGAGCCACGAAGTCACCGAGCTGCTGTAAGGGCCTTTCCAGATTCTTAACAAAAAGATTTTATGAGTAATGGTTTTATCCCTTGCATTTATTTTATTTTATTTTATTTTATGCTACATTGGAAACATTTTAGCTTTATAGACTAAGCAAAATCTGTTAAAGCATAAATTGTTTGGTTGATGATGTAACCTAAGCTAGAACATATAGGAGAGTTGACAAGACGTCAGGTTTTATAAATATGAACACAAACACAGATGAAGTTACTTGTGTAGAGACATTGGCATCAGGCTCTATCTTGGCAATTGATACTGATTCTTTTAAATGAAGAATTCTTATGTGATTCAAGTGATGAAATCCATGAGTGTTACACTGTAGTTTTGTTCCTGTCTTATAAATATGTAAAAGACAGTGAATTTACAGGGCTGTCAGTGAACTGTGGCAATTTAAGGAATGACCACTGTTTTGGACAGTTCAGGGAAGAGCTTCCTCGGAAGGACCATGTAATCATCAAAAGTAGAGTCTAACAGGTCATTTCTGCAGTCCTGTATCATATAGTCCATTGCCACAAATGAAATAAGTGTAATACTGAAAATCTTTCTATGTGGTACTAATGAAGTTCCATTCAATTTATTCTAGCCTTTGACACCTTCCAGACCACCAGTAGTTGTAGACTGGGCCTCAGGAGTAGCCCCAAAACCTGATCCAAAAACCCTCAGCAAACATGTTCAGAGGATGGTAGATGTAAGTACGGTTGTGCCGTTTACCTTCCGTATCAGTCGTAGCCTTAATCTCTAGCTATGAGAAGAGAGGAAGAAGGGAAAAAGTACCGGACGCGTTCAAAGCTGTGCTGAGTTTGTCAGCACTTCTGTCCTCACAGAGATATTTCTGCCAAACTGTAAATAGCAGCAGCGGCCCGTGAGGCACGGAAGGAAATTCCTTAAATGGCGAAGGAGCCAGCGGGGAGTGTGAATGCTGGTTTGTGTATTTCCATTCTTCCAAGGAGCCAGGGAGTCCATTTCTACTAGGGACTCCAACGGTCTTCTCTGTTGGTGGTGTCTGAAAATGGGCCTCTCAGTGGCTTTGTCACTAGCAGCCATTGCTTTGTCTCTCTCTTTTGGGTCACCCACTTTACTGGAAACCATCAAGTAAGCTCAGGTGATTGATTCCAAAACTGATGGAAAGAGAGAGGTAAAGAGTTTGTCTTTGCATCCCTGCTTCATCTCTTTTCCTTCTAAACACTTATAATATTGCTAGATATCCTTTGATACATGCTGTTTTGGAATATACTTCTAAATTTAGCCTAGCTGTGCTCCTTGCCTTTGGGCCAGAGGCAAACAGTAGTGTCATTCCACAAGTGGAAATAGTTGTCTGCATGGCAATTCTGTCCTATTAACTACTTTTCACATAACAATGATGTGATGAAATAAGCTAGGCAGCTACACTGATTTGGCTACAGAGATCATCACTGAGAGCACTAGCACTGAGAGCTACAGTACAAGTTGTGTATGTACACCCGGACATAATGATCTTAAAGTGAAACTAAAAAAGAGCTGTTGTTGTGTAGTGAAGCTTTTAGTCCAGCCTATGTCAATTTATCTACATTTTGCAACAAATCAATAAATCAATGCTTTTTTAGTCTCAAGCGAAAAGCGCAGTTAGACTGATGCACTGTTTAATAGACACTGCTAGAGGAAATCCATAAATATTATGGCGAGTTTCTAAAGTAGTAATTCAGCCCATCCACATTATAAACTATTCTACTTAAACTATTGTCTTGCACAGTCTGTCTTCAAAAATTATGACCATGATCAGGATGGATACATTTCCCAGGAAGAATTTGAAAAGATAGCTGCCAGTTTTCCATTCTCATTTTGTGTAATGACCAAGGACTGGTGAGTGCATAGTTCTGCTTATCAGCTTTGTAGCATCTATTTTGGGAGGGTTTCTGGGGGTTTTGTTTTTAAATTTCATTTCTATTATTAGGTGGTAAAATCACCCTCTTCACCCACAAATGGAAGTGAAAACATAACTGACAAAAGTATCTTCCAAATGTGTTGTGAATGACATCTTCATGAGCTTATCGCAGTGGTAACCAGACTGATGTAGGAGGAAGAACAGATAACAGAAAAAGATATATATATTTTTAAATGATATTCAGTATATACTACTAAAAAACTTATCTAATATTAACCTGTCCCTCAAAAATAGAGAATTGGCAAATGTGTATTTTCGTCAAATGAAGAACATTTTTCTTAACACATTAAAGCATGGTAGAATACAGTACTGATTAGTCAGAGGTTTTCTATGAAGTAGTTTTGAGGTTACATCACCTATACAGATATGTCATTTGCCCTTACAGGCTGCATTTTAAATGTGTAGATAAGCTTCAGTGAACTTTGTGAGCAGTTGACAAGATTACTGAGGTCACTGTAGTTTTTTGGCCCATGAAACCGTTGCCATTGTAAATTGTGAAGAAAGATATGTTTAATTCTCCTTATGCTTTTAAGAAAATGTATGTCTCACAAACAACTTTTCTCATTTATTTTCAGGGAAGGTCTGATTAGCAGGGATGAAATAACAGCTTACTTTATGAGGGCGACCTCAATCTATTCCAAATTAGGACTTGGCTTTGCTCATAACTTCCAGGAGACCACTTACTTAAGACCTACTTTCTGCGACAACTGTGCTGGATTTGTAAGCTTAATTTTTTTAGTAAATTATGTTAACGTTGTTTAGAATAATGCCTTTTTTAATCTCATAATCACCATGTGTCATATACAGAAATGGATCTATATAAACCAGAAGTGAAGCTATACAGAACACCAGGCTTCTGCCTGTGCAGCTATTTAAGGTAGCCTTTACACCCCTCTTGGCAGTACTATTATCTGTTTAAACATGGCTCCTACCTTGTGGTGTTCAGTTGTGTCACCAAACACAGTCTCAGGCAAGACTTCCAAATCCAGCACCTTCCACTCCATGGGGCTGTTAGAACTCATGTCCTGGTACAGACGTGACATGCCCCCTGCCTACGGCACAGAAAGATTTGGTAAAACTGACTGTCCTACCAATCCCTAGTTTAGCTGGGATCAAACAAGGGTGCTGAGATGGAATTCTCCATCTGTTCCAGCTCCACAACCTCTCTGGGGGCTGTCAGATCTGCTGATGTATTCATTAGAGACTACCTCAAGGTGCTTTGTTTGTGATTGAGGAATGCATGTAAAATATTCTGTTTACCTTATGCTAAAGAGGTAAATAATTCATATTTTGACCTTACTGTTAAAAGGGTAGAAAACCAAGATATTTTGCAGCTGCTCAGATCTTAAAAATGAGTGGGGCTTTTAGTGGATTTTTATGTCTGGCGGTTTCAAATGTTCAGAGAAATATATTAATACATAGTCTGTTTGAATTTCAGCTATGGGGAGTCATTAAACAAGGATTCAGATGCAAAGGTAAGGTACTTAATACTTTGTCAATTTTAATCTGTAATTGATGATGAATTAGAAAAAAAACCCTGATCACTTTGAGATCCATTGCTACCTCTATGGACCTATTTAGTCTGACCTGTCAGGGAGGAGAAGACTGGTTGAAGAACAGTATGACAAACAGATGGTCCAGAAGAAATGCAAAGATGAAGGAACTTGTAACTGATAGCTCTAACCCTTTGCAAATCATCACTGAATTCAGAGGGTTTGGGAAAAGACACTTCTGTTGCAATGGGCGCAAACACCAATGCTCCGTGAAAACTGTGCAGCACATTCACAACACGTATATTGCAGTTTTCTTCCTCACCCACAGGTATCTGCTTTCTCTGCAGCTCTTACAGTCAGAACGCTGTTGCGACTGAATGTTGCTATTTTGTATTTTCACAATGAAAAGGAGTTTTAGGCATATATAGCAAAGGGATGTCGCTGGTCTGTTTACCAGACGTGTGTCATTACAGGCAATGCACCGAAGAGGCTTTCTAGCTTCCTGGGTGTGACACCATGTGAGAGCTGATTGTAGATGCTACTGAGTCATGTGAACTTTGTTTTGTTGACAGACTGCGGAATGAACTGTCACAAGCAATGCAAAGACCTGGTTGTGATAGAGTGCAAGAGAAGACCCAAAACTTCAGTTGCAGATAGCAGCCCAACATCTGCTCTTGCTTCAAGCCTCTGCCCAGTGGGAGTCAAAGAGCAATTCCATGGTGAGAAAAGATCACGTGACAAAGATCAAAAGCCCTAGATAATCTTTCCTTTGCTCCTTTTTCTTTTAAAGCTGAGCTGTACAGCATGGTTTTCGGTTTTGTTAGTTAACTGCAGTGTTTTATCGATATATAAACTAGAACCACGCACAAGTGAGCCTGTACCAAGTAACGCCATTCCAGTGCTAGTCTGCATAAGTAAGGACTCCCTTTCTGGGAGATCTGTCACACTACACAATGCATGGTGCACAAATTCCACAAAAACTGAGTAAATCTTCTGCCAGACTCTCATGAGAACTAGGTCCCGTGAACTGAACAGGCGACAGGTTCCCTTAACTCTCTCCCCTTGTGACAAGCAGGTCTTGGCACACTCCAGTTTTCAACTGTTGTCACATTAAGTGACTACTGCACTGTTGGAATTTCTCAGATTTCAATGTGGCGTTTATAAAGTCAAATTACATATCTGTGTGCTAGGAAAACCAAGAGCTGGTAGCATTTATTTTTTCCAATTCAGTAGCTGAATCTGAAACTCCTCTACATCGCTCCATCTTTCATTCAATCAGAAATGAAAAATCTATACCCCTCTGTTCTTTTCTGTTTGTGTCAAACAACTTTTTGTTACCATGTAGGCCTCCAAAAGAGGAAGTGTTGTCCCTGAATGAGACCTCAGGCTGCATTTGTTTTCATTTTCTTTCGATTTTGATGTTCCAGCTTTCCATACTCACTTCCTTTGATTTCTGTCCTGCTCTTTGCCTGTATATAAAGTTCTTCAAACCTGCTTCTTGCTATTTCAGTATAAATTTTTTGTGTTGTATTTAAGATTCATACTGCTGGATTCCATCTTAGGCTTCATCTTAGGCTTCCTATTAGCACTTATGTGGAGCACAACGCAACCAGTTTCTCTTCATAACTGACCATGTGCATCTCTATGGTTGCACATGCAGTGGCTGCAGCACTGCTTAACAACCACCGTGTGGGATGTCACACTTACAGAGACATTGATCTGTAGCGTGTTGCCCCATCATCACCCCGTGCACCAGAACGCGGTACCTCTCAATGCCACGTCACGCCGAAGAATGAGAATTCCGGTCTAGGTTGAAGGTGTAAGCCTGATCTCTTCATCCGTATCTTCATTTAATTCTCCAGAGCCTGCAGCAGCTACTGGACTGACTCTGTTCTTTCCCCTTACGTGTTTGAACATGCAGTCTCATTTTGTTTTCTTCCCAACAACAGAAATTAGTTTATCTGAATAAAGGTCTTTTTTAAATCCTTTAATCGCCTCTTTTGCCCACTGCTTCTAACATTGTGCATTTTTTCCACCCTCCCTGAGTTTTTCCTTTTAACTGCAAAAGTAAAAGTACTTTAGGACGACCTGTAGAAAAGCAGTGTAAAATGAAAAATGTCGTTATTTTGCCTTTATAAAGCAGGTAAGTTGTATCTTACAGCTGCTAGTTGTCATAATGCCGAACTAACACCCAGGTTTAATCTTCCAGCCTGATCACCAAGATCAATGGTCTATATAAAACATCTTAACCATCTAGAGGTTTTTTTCTCCCATTTTGCTCTTACTGACCCATATTTATGTTACTGAGACCGGGCAAAGAGTTGTTCCAAGAGACACAACATTGAGCAACTTCCAGTGACACCTATTTTGGAGAGCAATGAATGTAAAATCAATGAAGAATAAATGTTGTTTTATTTATGAAAATCATGTTTAATTACTGTGCTTCCTGTTTCTCCTTTCCTGGGATAAGGTCTTGACTCAATTTACTGTTTATATTCTACAGGACAAGAAGAAGGACCATTCACGTTTCCTAATGGAGAAGTAGTGGAACACAATGAAGACAGCAAGGACCGAACCATTATGCTCATGGGTTCCTCAGCTCAGAAATTCTCAGTGAGACTGAAACCAGCTGTGGTTCATAAAGGTACACAGACTGATTCCATACTCCTGCCTGGCGATTTACCTCGTAGGCGGACAGAGAAGAAAGAATATAGGATGCCAGAGAAGCCTTGTCTCCAGGCAGCTCCACCATCTCCATGTCCAAGCCCAATTCTAGGCCGCAAAAAGGCATATGTTAAATGGGAAAACAAGGACTCCAGCCAGAAAAGGAAGGAGGAGCATCACAGCTATAAACCCTCATACCAGGAACTTGAGCAGGTACATACATGATGAACCAAATTCTGTTTTACACAACAGTACTGTAAAGTGGTTGGAGGGTGTGGGGGAGTGGCTGGGTGGGAAGGTGTCACCTTACTCCAGTGTAATCAATTGCCAGAACAACCCACAAGTGGCATCATGAGTTCTTAGCCACTTGAACTCCAGCAATGCTTCACTTCAAGCATAAATTTTAGTACTTCTACAGGGCTTAGGGAATAAATTTTGAAGCTCTGGTTATGATTACACTGATCTCTATCAGTTTTAAAAGTGACAAGCAAGAATGTGAACATAATCCAATCGCTTAGGACAGGGTATTACTCCATAAAACAAATAACATAGTCCTGAATCCGCTTTCGTGAGACCCCACCTGACTACTGTGTCCAGCTCCAGACTTCTCAGCACAAGAAGGACGTGGACCTGTTGGAGCACCCTCCTATAAGGACAAGCTGAGAGAGTTGCGGTTTTTCAGCCTGGAGAAGAGAAGGCTCCAGGGAGACCTTAGAGCAGCCTTCCAGTATCTGAAGGGGCCTTCAAGAAAGCTGGAGAGGGACATTTTATGAGGACATGTAGTGATAGGATGAGGGGTAATGGCTTCTAACAGCTTCAAACTGGAAGAGGGTAGATTTAGATTAGATCTCAGGAAGAAATTTTTCACTATGAGCGTGGTGAGACACTGGAACAGGTTGCCCAGAGAAGCTGTTGAGGCCCCATCCCTTGGAAGTGTTCAAGACCAGGTTGGGGCTTTGAGCAACCAGGTCTAGTGGGAGGTGTCCCTGCCCATGGCAGGGGGGTTGGAACTAGATGATCTTTTAAGGTCCCTTCCAACCTAAACCATTCTATGATTCGATGAATTTCTTCCCGCTTTTTGTGGCCTCTGCTTCCCTAGGTGACAGAATATGCAGGGAGGGAGGGTGAGGAGCTCTGCTTTTGTTCAACTGACAGTGAATCCCTTTTTTTTTTTTTGTAACTGTAAGTCACCAAGAAGTTTTGCTGTGTGAACAGATATGATGCCTCTCGGTAGATTTCACCTGTGTCAACCCAGTTACGGTTCACCTTACTCTACAAGTCTTCTGACAAAGTAACTGTTTGTAAGACTGTATCACCTCAGATTTGGCTCCAGGGCAGGTTTGTAGAAACAGCACCTTCCAGACAGAATAAAGAGACTATGACAGTATCAACAATGTAACTGATGGCTGGATCCAGATATGATTATGAGGAACAAAGGCTGACATTTTGTATACTTTACTCATTATTAATGGACCAACAAGGAAACAGTCCAACAAGAGGAGCACAGCCTTTCTTTGAACAATCAGTGTAACTTTCAAAGTATCCTTTGCTGCTTATAAAGTGAGCTCATCTTTTATGAAAGACGATTGGTTTATTAAGACAGAGATGAAGACAATTAGGAAGAATCTTCCAGTACAGACCACTTCTCTTTCAGTCAACACAACGTTCAATATAGACGAGGATGTGAAGTGTGGATGTACGTGTAAGAACTGGGTCTTTAAAATGTCCCATACGTGCGAGTCCTACAACTTACACTTGTCCGTGCTCCCTCGGGAGATCCTGACCTCCATTACTGAACAGCAGCTGATGTTAACAACATCTAAGATTATTGTACATCAATTTCTGCATTAGTAGAGCAGTAAAGTGTGAGCTGTGTTCTTGTTCCCCTACATTACTGCTGTTGTGAGAGGAGCAGTGGAGGGCGGGTAGATGCAGGTTGTGAACATGACTGTCAGATACCAGCTGCTGGTAAGTTTTCAGAGTTTACCCAAAGGATACACCAGTGATTATGCAAATATTCACATAAGGTACCGGTTCTGTTCCATTGATAAGAGCTATACCAGCTTACTTTTATGCCAGTCAACCTAAACGTACAACCAGACAGTCCTGAAACAAATTCAAAATAAGATGCCATTCTCTATTTATTTTCTTTTTTTTTGTTTAGGAAAGAAATATTTTAAAGGCAGACAATGAAGGTTTAAAGATCCAACTGGAACAGGCACATAAAACAATTGAAGCTCTCTCAATCCAGAGAAGAAACCATGTAGTTGACAACCTACAACACAGAGACTGCTGCTAGCAGGCAAGAGAGGAAGTCTCCTATGGAAGAATGTAAGGCTGGAGGAGGGGTTGTGATAAAGCTGCTTTACCAACTGAACTGGAGAGGGAGTCTGAAGGGTGTTGAACAGAAATAGTCTCTTTACTCAACACGCTTCCATATTAAATATGCACTCCCAAATGTACAAACCCATTCCTTTGACTTTTCAAGGTAATTTAGCATTATCTGTGCAATGAAAATAGTATCTGCTGGGTTTGCTCTGAAAAGGAGTGACACTGTTGCTGAAGTTTCTGTTCATGGTGAAGACCATGTGGATTCCCCAGTGACTTGGCTGCCAGCAGCACACCTTACTCTACAAGTATTCTGACAAAGTAGCTGTTCATAAGGCTGTCTCACCTCAGATTTGGCCCAAATTCAGGTTTGTAGAAACAAATGTTCAATAAAGCTGAGTATTTAAGTAAAACTTCAGAAATATTCCATTAAGAGAAACAGTTCCTTCTCATTGTGGCTGAAGCCAATTAAAATTACGAACTGTCATCTTTCTTTCCAAAGTTTAACAAGAATATTAAAATAAGTAGTTAAGCTAAAGATATTTGATCCTTAGACCTTGTTAAGATAAACTGACAATTTTCTTTAAACCTCTTTCAGAGCTTTAGAGGTCCTACTGCTCAAATGCTTACCTTTGTTAAAGTAAAACGGATGAGACTGTGGAGTTTACATTGAATACTGCTTTCATTTTTGTGTTCCATGCTACAGCTTGGAACACTCAGCCCTACTTTATTTGGCTTGAGGGATAGTTTGCTGTCCAGGTAAGGCAGATATGGGACAAAGCTGATTATTTTTCTCTCATGTCAAAGTGGACGCCATTGTTGAGTAGAACCTGGAGGGCCATATTGTGAGGGAAACTGTACAGTAATCCCAGTGCAACAGTTACTGTATTCCAGAGCTCCTAACATCTTCTGGTTCTAACGAAGATTTCTCCATTTTCTGTCCTAGATTTCACATGCACTTTAGGTAAAGAATCAAGATGAGTTGCTCTTATGTGTGTAAATTTTGTACAGTAAAAGGTGCTAGGAAGGTAACTTAGTTTTCCTAAAGCTACAATGTGTACATATTGTTAAGAGAGAACAAAACAGTCTTTCAAATTACTGGTAAGTCTACTTGTCAGAATAGCCAATTTTAAAATTGCATTTGCATTCCAAGTGAATCTGTACACTTACAGTTGTATAAAACTTGCTTGCACTTATCAAAAAGGGATTTGTCATCACGCATTTAAACATCAGAAACTTACGACCTTGGTATATTTATTTACAAACTCCACTTAGTGCTCCTCAAAACTCGTAAGTTAGTTTATAAAGTCCATTACAGACTGAAATTTAGTCAATCCATTACAATAGCATGTGTGCTTTGTGTTCAAAGTGGTAAAAGGTATGTTCTATCCACAATTTACAGTCATTATCCAGTATATGAATGCTTTATTTGTAAAAAAAGTCTATTTGAAACTATTTGCCAATGTAGTGATTCTGAATTCTTGTTTTGAACTTGGATTGTACTTGCATCTCCACGTCTAAGTAAATGGAGGGAAATAGTAGTAGTAGATTTTCTGTTACCTTACTGTAAATACATACGGTATGTAAAGAACTGAAATGCCTAAGATGAAAACAAGCAGCTGTGAAGGTTGTGCAGCTTTTTTTTTCCTCATACACTAAACCTGAATTACTAACAATTAACATGGAATTGCACTTTGATTAATGAAGCAATCAAGATGGCTTTCAGGTCATGCCTACAAACTTGCTTTGCCCATTTTCCGTAAGCTGCTTGATTTTGTCCTCTATTCAGGGAACTAGAGCAAGGCGTATTTCTAACAGGCATTTAGCAAATAAACATCTGTTTCTGCAGCAATTAAAATAAACAAGATAAATATCAAATGTATTTTCACATATTTCAAAAATACCCCAAAAGAGCAGCTAAGACCCATAAATCTTGTTGTGCAGCTAAGATAACTCTGCTCATATGTGGTCTAAACTCTGGATGCCAGAATTTGTGCCTATACACACACTTTGTCTACTCTGGGGTGTGGAGATCATGAACAAACTCCTGCTTTAAAAAGAAAAACTCCCTGATGTCAGGAGCTGGCCCAAAGCCTACTGTATTTCGAGGTCATTGAGTACTAAGTTTGAGTACTCAAAACTGAGTTACGACCACAGATATGTACAGTGTTAAACGCTGACTTAATGTTTCTCCGTGCTGTTTTCTTGTTCCTACAAACAACGGGAATGATTTAAAAGGGATCTGCTTGCAGGGAACATCTTACAGAACAAGTGTGTGGTGCTCTATGTATGCTGAAAACTTCCTGCTTCAAAGAAGTCAGTTGATACCTGGAGAATTTCAGAGCTCTCCAAGTACTTTCAGGTTCCCAGTTTGCCCAAAGCCCCTTACAGTTGGTTTTGTTTATTTGTTATGGCGGACCCTTCTTAGGTCCTTTTCTCTGCATGAGAGACTAATAGCAGAAACTGACTGTACTGGGATACTGCTGAAACTGACAAAGCTACTGAATAAAAATCACATTAATCTTCAGAATGCTTTATGCTAGGAAAAAAGGATGCAATTAAAGTACTAAGTGCTGTGTAAAAGTCACGTTAGCAAACGCCGATCCTGAAATCTATCTTGTCATGGCTAATTTGAATGAAAAGCACTCACACCATTAGTCCTTCTCCAGGCTCAGCTGTGTTTCGTGTACATACAGGAAGGAACAAAAACCAAGTGCTCGCCCCCAACTACTGTAAAGCGTGAATTCTGATCATTTAAAGAGAAAAGTAAATAGACTGAGTAATGTAACAATTAATACGGCAGGGCTACTGTGCATATTCGGATTAAACACAACTGCCTTTAAAATAGCTTATATATGTTGTTAGAAATACCTTTTTGTTACAGTAGCGATCTGTTATTTTGTTGTAACTGATCTCTATGGCAACTTTGAAAAAAAAATGTTTTAATGCTGTTTGCGAAGATTGAAAAAGTGTACAGATTGTAAAGATTTTATATAAATTGTAAGATTTTTGGTTTAATATTTATAATAGAAAAAGATGTTAAAATTGGACTTCATGCCTCTGCGTTTGTATCTCAAAGAAATCTAAACAAGCCATATTCATCTTCCTTGACTCTGTCACCTGAGACGCTTCTGCAGGATTAACCTAGTACCAGTCCCTAGTCTAGCTTCACCTCCTGCAAGCCTTGGAATCGCGCCTGAGAAAACTTAGAAAGGTAGGTATTTGCAGATTATTCTTGAGGTATTTTAGTGGCTGACACAGTACAGATGCTGTTTTGCTACTCAATATTCCAAGTGTTACAAAGCACAATTCTTCATTAGCACATCTCTCGCTTGTGTTAAGAACGCTAATTCTGAAAGGATTTCACAGCACGATAGCTAAATTTAAACAAGGCTTCCAACTATTACAGAGGCAGGATTGTACCACCCTGAAGACTTGCACTGCTTTACCTTGCAGTAAAGCTCAAAATACCTTATCTCAACTATGTTTTTATATGGGGAAATGACCATTCATTCAGTTACCTTCAGTCCTCTGAGGGAGGGAGGTGAGGGAAGACGACAAGGAGTGCAGACCAACTACTGAAACCAAAATTCCTGTTTATATGGGCAAATCTGCTCTATAGTCTTGCACGTACAGAACAAGATGTGTTTTACTTCAGAATTACAGAAACTAAAAAAAAAAGAAATCTTCAGTAATTAGAGGATATTTCCTTAGTTTACATAAAGAAAAGAATGAACATACAGACCTATGTGCCTTTTTTTTTTTACTACGATAAACTTTAACTGAGATTCCTTAGTAATCCCAGATGATGTAATAGTTATTTGTGACACACCCAGCCCGTTGATATTTTCCTATATTGTTATCTACAGCCTTCATTTTGGTCAAAATAAATCAGTTATTTTTCATTAACATAAAAAGTAAGTTTCATCGCTATTGTAAATCACTGGCACGAATTATTCCTTACAATCACACTACACAAGTGATGCAAGTAACTTCAAATACAGCGCTTTATTCCTTAGTGTTTACAGCTGTTCGTTAACAAAAGTGTCTTTCTCAAATACTGAAAAAAAACCCCAACCTATTTTTCAATTCTTGATCAAACAAAACAATATTCAGGTAGATAGTCACTAAGTGTGAATTAACACAAAAATGCTCACAAACACATATATGAAAATCTTTTACTTACAACAGAATTTTTGAAAATATTTGTTTTTCAAGACAAACATACAAAATTTGAGAAGTCCAAATCAGTTGTTTTCATGGTATTATTGCATCTTTTGATAAATTAAAAGCATACATTCTGACAACAGAGGACAGAAAAAGACACCTCTATGAAACGTGGTGGTGCTTACTTTAGTTTTCAACTACTGGCTTCACATTTTGGAATTACTTAAGAAAAACTAAACTGCCAGATTCAAAAAATAAATCTCCAACCTATTTAAATTTCCATCTTTTATGTGGTCTACATAAAACTAATTGAAATATGACCATGAAAGAATTTAACTGTTAGAATTACGTGTGGGCACGTGGCTGGCTCACTTGATGGTTTGCTTCGCTCAGAACTGTCCTGCCTGCTAAAAACGGGATACGCTGATGAGGGTGAAGGCACATCACATCCACGCACCCACCCACTTACAACAGCGCAACTTGGCATCTGAAGGCCGATGCAATCTTTGTGCATAGATAAGCCAGTTGATTTTCCTGGCGTATTTGCCTGGTGACGCTAATTACTTGTAGCAAAAAATGACCTTGGGATGAGCAAACAGAATTTTCTATTAAAACTTTGGTTGCTAAGAACTACTCTGACCAACCCTTCACCTCCAAGGCCAGTGGTCTCACTGGGTATGTCACTGATTTGCGAGCTATCCCAGAGCATTAGGCAAAAACCAGGCTCAAAAGCAAGGAAACCAGTACTATGCTCCCACCTGCCCCTTGAGGGTCTCCTCCATAATGACTGCAGAGGCCGACAACAGCTGGGGCCAGAAAGGAGTGCAGAAAAAAACTGGCAAAGCAACTATATTGCTGGCAGTTGGGTAAAGTTAAGCCGTAATTTCAAGAGTTCACATCCACACTAGAAATGGTTCAAGCAAGGAAAACTCCTGCCCTGTTCTGTTAGGCACCTGCTGGGACCCTAAAGTGTGGGCAAGGCAGTCTGTCTCACATCACAAGCAGCATTCACAAGCAGACTATGCTCAGAGATGAAATAACAGAAGAGAAACTTCCCAAGTTTATCTGGATTAAAATTTCAAATGAAAAGGTTGGTGATGGCCAATCAATAAAGTCTGACACAGGCTTTTGAAAGACAGTAATTTGATTTTGAACAGAGCTTTACATTCATGCATAAAGCTGCCCATGAAACAGAACATGATGCACATGTTCCTGAAGATGAAAGAACATTTTTAAAGCATACCAAATACGGACACCAATGGGAAATCTGTGCAGAAAAAACTCGTAACTGGCACACAAACCCAAAATCGAATCCCAAGGTTCAATCTGCAGCTAAGCCTACAGCTACATACTCAATTGAAGTGCTTCAAGGTTTCTGCGCTATGCAATAGACACCCCCAGGTTTATCAGAATTTATCAGGTTTATCCCAAATCTGTGGGATTTGTCCCGACGCTGACAAACACTGTCACGAGTACATACTTGGGCATCACCTCCCTGTTCCACCTCTGTACTCGGGAGTGGCCTCACAGCAGGGGAGGAGATCTACGAGATGCCGGACAAGAGAAACTGTCTTCTTTAACTGACAGATCTGAATTTACTTCATGTCTATCTGTATTTACAGCAATAATATTATGAAAGCTGACTGCTCCTTCTAGAGTAACGCTGCCTGTGAAGGAGAAGGCACCCATACCATATCAAGAGCTTCTTTTAGGTCATCAGACCAATTGGTTGGCAGAGTAAGAAAGAGAAGTCACTGCAGAAGGGCAACTGCTGTGTGAGATGTCTCACTAGCTGGGCCATTGGCGATTCCCAAACACAGAGCAGGTGGGGGAGAAAAAACCCCAACAAACAAAAAGGAGGAAAAAAAAAACAAGAAATGGCACATTCTTTCTCAAGAAGCTCAGCTTATTCAACCTTTATGTCTCGAGGCTGATTCAGAAGGAATATATAAATGAACTCCTAACCAGACATGGTGGCTGCAGAAGTTTCCTCCCCAACCTGACCTTAAAATATTTTTATGAAGCACTGATACAATGGAAAACAGGTAAAAGGAAAATAGACACTATCAAAACTCACCATGTTTCTGAGTTTACAATATATACTCTGACGTTAAAACAGTCTCTTATATATTTATGACCACACAAACCAACCTGATTTTATTATTTTCTCTAGAGTATTAATTCAGAATGTTGCTTTTATGTAAAGTTCTGGAAGAGTAAGAAACTTAATTGAATAATTTTGACCAAAGCCTTAAGGATTTTAACATTTGGCATTAAAATTTGTTTACACGTCCCACATGAAAACTAGACAAAAAGTCTGAAAGCAGCATTCTAGAGTCTTTTTAAAAGTGCTTCCATCCGGTTCTTAGTCCTATTTTGTTTTTTCTACACAGCATTTTGGAGCAGGGGAGCGAACATGCAACATGCAATAATTAGAGAGGCCTGAACATTAAATAATATTTTTTGTTTGTTTAGAAAGGGTTTTATTCAGTTTTCTGAGGCTTATTTTAAATAAAATGACATATTAAAAAAACACCATATGAGCAGTACGAAAAACGAGGACTTCAGTCATCACATTTTAGTATAANCCACCACCTCCTCCTCCTCTGCCCCCTCCACCCCCCCAGTTGCCCCTTCCACCACCACCACCTCCTCCCCAGCCACCTCTTCCACCACCTTCTTGTCTTTTTTGCCAAGGAGGCATTTCGGGAGGAGGTGGTTCGATCTCTGTTGGTCTGCCTCCACGGTCANCCTGTGAAGGAGAAGGCACCCATACCATATCAAGAGCTTCTTTTAGGTCATCAGACCAATTGGTTGGCAGAGTAAGAAAGAGAAGTCACTGCAGAAGGGCAACTGCTGTGTGAGATGTCTCACTAGCTGGGCCATTGGCGATTCCCAAACACAGAGCAGGTGGGGGAGAAAAAACCCCAACAAACAAAAAGGAGGAAAAAAAAAACAAGAAATGGCACATTCTTTCTCAAGAAGCTCAGCTTATTCAACCTTTATGTCTCGAGGCTGATTCAGAAGGAATATATAAATGAACTCCTAACCAGACATGGTGGCTGCAGAAGTTTCCTCCCCAACCTGACCTTAAAATATTTTTATGAAGCACTGATACAATGGAAAACAGGTAAAAGGAAAATAGACACTATCAAAACTCACCATGTTTCTGAGTTTACAATATATACTCTGACGTTAAAACAGTCTCTTATATATTTATGACCACACAAACCAACCTGATTTTATTATTTTCTCTAGAGTATTAATTCAGAATGTTGCTTTTATGTAAAGTTCTGGAAGAGTAAGAAACTTAATTGAATAATTTTGACCAAAGCCTTAAGGATTTTAACATTTGGCATTAAAATTTGTTTACACGTCCCACATGAAAACTAGACAAAAAGTCTGAAAGCAGCATTCTAGAGTCTTTTTAAAAGTGCTTCCATCCGGTTCTTAGTCCTATTTTGTTTTTTCTACACAGCATTTTGGAGCAGGGGAGCGAACATGCAACATGCAATAATTAGAGAGGCCTGAACATTAAATAATATTTTTTGTTTGTTTAGAAAGGGTTTTATTCAGTTTTCTGAGGCTTATTTTAAATAAAATGACATATTAAAAAAACACCATATGAGCAGTACGAAAAACGAGGACTTCAGTCATCACATTTTAGTATAAAAATTTTGTTCAGTTAACTAAAAGAATTCAATGACAACATCAGTTGGTCTAATGCAATGATTCATATGGTCATACTTAATTCTAACCTAAACCCAAGTTATCTAAATTCCTGATACCAGTAAACACCACCACTGTATTTTGCCAGTTACTCTGTAAATATTTACAGTATTTCAGTATCTTCGGTATCCTCCCCCTCCTCTTCCACCATATGGATCACCATAGCCTCCCCTGCCACCATAACCTCCCCTGCCACCATAATCTCCCCTGCCACCTTGGAAGCCACCTCCACCTCTTCCACCACCTCTGAAACCCCCACCTCCAAAACCCCCACCTCCAAAACCCCCACCA
>VZSF01009099.1:59855-72874 GCA_013398295.1 Chionis minor | reverse complement strand
GGTTCGATCTCTGTTGGTCTGCCTCCACGGTCAGGTACTCTTCCCATCAGAACCTATATGGAAAAATAGGTCATTTTTAGTTTTAAAAAAAAATAGTAATAACAACTTGAAGGGACACAAGGTTCTTCTCCTATGGACAAAGACATTCTGCCTGCCCTTTACAGCAAATACTGTCCTCTCAGTGTGGAGCTTGACAGCAGAATCCTTATTTCCCGTTCTTGTAACTTGCCACAATACAACAGAACTCTGAAAGTTATCCCATTTTCCACCAGTGACATTGAAATGACTGCAGATTTGTGAAATCTTTATGAAGAGAACTCACACGTGAAGTATTAGTATTGCAATAAGCAATATAGACAATTAAAATATAATATATATGAATATATAAATATAGATTCACATAGAAAATTATGTGGCTCTTCCACTTAAATTTCAAAGTTCAAGCTCCAAACTAATCAGCTGGCAAAACCCATATACTGGCAAATTGATGTGCAACTCTAAAAGGAACGCCGGTTTGGCTTAGATTCAAAACTAGTGACACTCAGTAGAGAGCAGGAATGGACGAAATACCCAACATGCCGCAGTAACACTTTCAAGAAAAAAAAAAGAGTAAGGGGGATCTTGATTTTGGTGGATATTACTCAGCATAGAAAAAGGGAGACTGTACTGGACAAAGTTACACAAAACACTAAGCAGGAGAACCAAGATGTATCCAAGTAGGTGGTCTTGTTCTTTTTCTATTTCCTAAACTCTCTGTGTGATGAACTTTAACATAATCTGGTCAGTCCCAGGCACTCCAATTAAAGTCCTCTCAAGAAAAGACACTCTCTGAGATGCTGCAATAACTAAGAAATTTCAGAATCTTTGGAATCAAAACATAGTAAAGGGTATTTAAATGAAGCACAAAACTTTAGAAAAATCTGTAAATAAAGGATTAATAAAAACAGGCTTAGTCACCATCTGAATGGTGAAACTATTGTCATTACTCACAAGCTTCAGCTTCTACCATACACAAGAAAGTGGTACAACGTTGATTTATTACTGTAGCCAAACCAACTACTTTTACTTTGCAGGAAGAAGATGCTTCCACAGAAACTTTTGCGATTTATAATATACTGATCAACCAAAGACGCTGGGTTATGAACTGAACAACATGCTCCTGGCAACACATGGCCCAAGAACTGGTACCAGAAAGACTTAACACGTATCCTTAGCTTGTGGTGTGCGGTTCCACTCAACTCAAGACGCCATGTAAACACACACGCACACACATACACCCACCACTACTGTTCCTTCCCACTGCTTCATCCTGTTGCACGACTGACTGCGTAATTAGATAAAAAATAAGTTGCTGCAATGTTTAATGGAATGCCGCAAACCTTCCTTTCTTAAAGCACCAATATCTTGCAAAAAAGAAACACAAGTATTAATCAAAGAGTGTAATTCCTGAATTACTTTTGAGAGGTCTGTAAACACTCATGTCTTTTTACCCCATCCCAGAGAGAAAAAGCGTACCTTGTTGATTGCGCAGACTGTATTTTCCCGTGTCGATCCACTACTTGTTCTTATGATCTTTGATAAATCTTCTCGAGCAGCAAGGAGGTGAGCTAATGTAATAGTTGACTTTGGAGATAACGCGTAGCGCTTGGGCTGATAGATTCGTGCTATGTCATCTGTTTTTACCTAAACGATAAAATCAAACATACTTGCTAGGCATAAACCAAACACAGTTACCGTAAACCAGTCTCAGCAAGTTTCACTTTGAACACAAGGTGTAATTTCTCAAAATCTAGCTTATCTTACAAAATATAGTGCCAGTTGTTACCAGTTCTCTTCATACTGATGGAGCTATTGCACAAAAAAATGCTGCTCATTATGTTTAACTGATGCTGAAACTCAGCACCAGTACAAAAGACGCTCTCCTATCCACCGGCACCAAACAGATTCTTTGATGTTTTCCAACATATCTAAAGACTAAAATTTCAGAGTCCAAACTGCTCTCTCAAGAGCTTTACATAACCATATGTAACAGAGCACTTCTAAATGTGATGAAAACAAGGCAGCTTCAAAGTAAGGACAAATTGTGCAAAAAATTGAAATATATCAATGCAGCAGAACACCTGCACAGGCCATGAAAAAGCGAGACTGAGAAGGGGAGAAAATAAGATTTTTTTCCAAACACACTTCAATATTTTATTTTACTAAAAAGAAAAATAAATGCACTTCCTGGGAAAATCTGGAATGATCTTCTGGGTTAAAAAAAATTCAGTCTTGGATAGACAAGACAACAGGTGCTGTTAATTTTACATAACTGTTTTGCTAGGCAATTACTACACCATTTATGCATCCGTTTCCGTCTTAAGCCTTCTACACAAAGCTTAGGAAAGAAATTTCATCTTGCAGCACATGAGCAAAAACATCCCACACTGTACATTTATCAAATTACAAACTTTTATCTCCCTACTTGCTTGGATAGAAACAATATACATTTCCAGCTCAGAAATATCAGACTGGGTAAATCATGATTATTTTCTAATACACAGAGAGCTAGAAAATGGTACAAATTAAATGATCACAATTAAAAAAGACAACAGCAGAGAAAATCCAAGAGTGGCTTGAAATTTTTAGCCACTTGGAAGTTTACAATTAATTGTATACTTTTCTCGTACAAGCTGCTATTCAAACAGCCTGTTGATCTGACCATCTGTTTATTCAGCAGCTTTGAATCCAAGACAGGCAGCAGTCACTGCAATCTCACTGTCTCTACGGGCAGTCACGCTTTGCACCCCATCTATCTATGTTAAGGCACAGTGCTTGCCTTCCTCTTGCATCTGCATTAGAAACTCTGAGGTTCCCTCCTAGCTTACTTGATTGGAGCGGGGTGCATATAGGAAAGAAAAAAGGGGAGATGTGAACCTTATTAAAGGAGAAACCCCAAGAGAAGACGCTAAAATTTATAATTGTGAAGCTATAAACAGTCACAAAAGGACAGACTGTGTCATCTGGTCACATCCTTCCTCTTCCTCAATATCTAGGACTTGGATGTTACAACCCAGGATGCGAACCTGGTTGTAAAGACGACAACAGTAATGAAAGCGTATTTAGACGGTAGGTGTAGTTAGATGGTACGTGTATTCAGTAGGAAGACCTGGGGAATTGTAGCAGACTCCCACCTACAGGAAGCAAAAAATACAGCAAGCTTACCTTTGCTCTATCAGACCACCCAAAAGACTGTACTGTCACATCTAGCCTCTTCATTAACATGCGTCGGCGACACTCATACTCACTGCGAAGAGCATCATTGATTTTTTCCAATTTTTCCTGCAATGTTACAATTAAAAAATCCAAACATTCAAATCTATTAAGTTAGAGAAGTAAATTTAAAGTTAACTCCATTCAGCAACTAAGATGTCTAACCCCAGGTGACCATGATAAACTACAAAGATTAGGAGTGCATCTGTGTAGTGCTACAGTAGTATGTATATACGAAATATTTTGAAAGTTAGTAAGTGGATGAACCAACACAAAGTCTATTTTATAACATTAATTCTGGAAGTATCTGATTGATATAGTTAATATTTAACAATTGAATTTTGGTATTAATATTTAGCAATAGAACAGTGACTGTAAAATGGACATTAGATGAAGCTGTATGCATTAATTTCAACCACCCTGTCAAACACAGAAAAGAAATGGAGAGACTTTTTTTACCACTTGGTCAGAATTCAGAGGCTTTGTTAGCAGTGATTTCCCCACATGGTTATTTTGAACTTTTGAAAGAACGTCCTTTATCTGAAACGAAACACATACCTCTTCTCAGAACACAAACGATATTTACATTTATTTCAGCACAATTTGCTGCAATCACAATTTGCTACTCGTAAGATCACACACACACATTTGTTTCAGCAAACTCCTAAAACCAAATCTTCTGGCTTATCATCCATTATAAAAAAGATTTCCTGAATACTTTCACTACATGACCAACCCCTATACAAAAATATTTTATGGCGCACCACTTCTCCTCTGTATTATAACGGAACAATATCTACAAGGCAAATCTCTCAAGTGCATAGAGGCAGTAGGACTAGTTAAATTACTCACTTTACTTAGTAATAAGTGTTGTAACTACAACTATGGACATGTAAAAATTAGAAGCTAGGAGTTCTGTTGCCAAATGCTAGACTTGGCTACAAAATCCTGGTGATGGGTGCTAGTAAGAAAAGCAGGAGATATGATAGGTATGCCATCGTTCTCTCTCACTAATTTTCTTCTAATCCTATAATTGGTTCCATTTACCATTATGTTTAAGACTTTTGCATTCACTCCAAATCAGCCTTGCTTATACTTCTTCCATTAGTTTCTGCCCCGATAGATGAAGTACGCTCTCTCTGTCTGCCTTCCAAGCTCCACTGCATTCTCCCCTCTCATTACTAGAAAGCTCTACCTCCTCTTCTTGAAGGAACTTCCTTTAGCCCAGCTCTTCCAAAGCTGTTACCATCAACACCCTCAACACTTCTACGTAACTTTCTGGCCAACTGATTTTTCAGCTGGGGTAGACTACATGCATATTATTGTTCCTGCAAGTTTTGCACAAAGTCTGATGGCGAGAACTACGTCTTCATTTCCTTTTGTAAATAATTATGGGGAACCACATAAAATGACTAAAACTAGAGTTAATTTTCTTTTACATGTAACAAGGAAGGATTAGGGCAGTACACAATCTACAGTAAAACCTGTAGTTAGGGACAGCCATTAGGCACATCTGCAAGGATTACAGGACTTCATGTAGGCACACGGGCATTTACATTAAATTTATCATAAAGGTATTGTTCAAAGCTCACTCTTCCGGAATTCTAATCTTGTCAGAGTTTTAAGCTCTACTATTATAGAAGTATCATCTTCAGTGATCACTATGAAAGAAAAACGCTAGAAGACAGAAATCAAGTTCTAGAGCACTTAGTCAAATGATTAAGGAAAGCTACTTGAAAAGGAATACTTGATAAATCAACTCTCATATTTCAGGGTTTTGTAATTATTTCCTTTTTTTTTTTTTTTGCATATACCAACAGAAGAATCTGATCTTGAATTCTGTGTGAGAACCAAGGTATATATTTTGTTCGTTTTACATCACCTTTGGGCAGCGCTATGGCAAGTTAAAAACACAATACCTCCAGAAAAAGTCTGAAGTAAAAATCATTATGCAGTAAGCAAATTATGGGGAAACAGTGTTTTGACTCTAGCAGAAAAGACAACTCAGTAGGATCTGAGAAGTGGCCATCTAGCTACTGTAATATTCCCTGCTATTCACTCCACTCATATCAAAATAGAGCTTACATTAAGGTGTGAAGTTCAGTTCCATGTACCCTACTGATCCCTACACTCTTTCTCTGCTAATTCTTGCTTCTTTGCAACCTTTTTCTACATTACAAAAAAACCCTCCAGGGTTGTCCGATTTGTCTGTCTTCTAAATGTAGCCAATTTGTTTTAATTTTAGTAAAGCATGTGTATGATGCCTTTCATAACCTACTTCAAAATTCAAATGTACCTAAGCACAAACTATGCTTGAATTTAAACAAATGTCTGAAGAATCAAAAACTAAAGTTAATAATCAACAATGTAATAAGGTCAGCATGACAAGAAGAGACGAAGAAATCAGTAATTAGAATAGAAGAAGGAATAAAGAGCAGATGAATTAAAAATTCTGTTAGTCAAGAGGTGTCTATCTATATACCATTAAGGTCAGAAATATAACTTCAAAGGAAGAGAGGAAGAAAGTCTACCGAAATGAGACTGGCTGCTGGAAAAAAACACAACAAAACCAAAACAAATGCTCAATTTAATTTATAGCTATACAGTGACAGAAAATCTGGAAATGAATGATGCGGAATACTGTGTAGAGATTAGAACTTTTGCAAATTTGTAGCTGCAAGGGCAGCTAAGAGGTAAATACAACACTGGGCTCCACATACAAAAGCCATACGTTCTGCCGTGACCGTGACAAGCTGATCACAATTAAAAGACCTAACCCAGCACTGTGTGCTCCTGATCTCCATAAACTGAAAAACGAAAGGAAGTTTAGAGAGAACAATTCAGGAAGAGAATCAGTGAAAACCACAACGAGAAGAAACAGGAGCAGCTAAATGAAACCATCCTTTATTGACTGGGAAACTGCCCCCGAATTTCTGCAACCTCTTCTTTCCAAGTTAGACATAATACCTGCGTAATTTTATCCAGTGACAGCTTTATTAATCAAGCAACATTTAAGGAGGCATCTTTTCAATGACGAACTGGCCTACATTCATGTTTGTGGCATGCTGTAAAGTCATGCCCAGCTTACTGAATCTCCACTTGCCGCCCTCACTCCCATCAGCAGGGTGCTGCGGGCACAGCCTGCGCCTGTAAGGGAGGAATAAGCTGAGCTGCCCTGCAGGTGCAGAACACATCGTCCAGCCTCGGCTGGTGACCGGGCCAGGAGCACAGAGAGCTTTGACACACACCTGTCTGTGAGAGGACAAGAACACAACTCATGCCAGAATCTACGCTATAACCCCCATTCCTAAACACCACAGCTGCCCTACATCACGAAGAATAAGCAAGAGTTTAAAAAGAAAAAAACCCACCAACCCACAGAAAGAAGTCTGTATGTGTAAGTTGGAACAATACCAAAAGCAGCGCCCAGATTAAAAGAGCAGTGAAAACATACTCATAGACATGTAAAACAAATTGTCACAGCCAAATCATCCTGAAGTTCTCACGCACTCAGCTGTAAAAAGCAAACCAATTAACTGAAAGCTAGATGGACATAAATGTATTTGACTATTCAACGCACTGTGTAATCAACAACCTTGGTAACACTATTTATGGGATTGCCCTCGAAGTTCACACGCTCTCTAAAAATAGTTCAAAAATAAATCAGTTACTGGATTCGAGACAAAAATATTGACTTCAGTATCTGCCATATAAAAATATAAAGTTATTCTATTGTTACCACAAAAAGCATATCTTTATGTATTGAGCGTGACATTTCTCATCTGTATTTTAAGTCCATACTCCTTTAAAAAAATGTTTAGTACGCATTTCACTACCACGCTCCATAGATTTATTAATTATGTTTACCCTCTGTGAAAACAGAGCAGTAATTTTTATGTTTGCACAGATAAACATCACGCACTCGTGCACTTTCAGGGTTTCTAAGATTTTGAAAAAACCTGACACGGGGAGAGGTGTCATTTTATTAATTTAAACTACCAACACTTTCAGGAAGGAACACTGTCTTAATTAGTCATAAGGTGTACTTCACAACTGCAGAAAGATCACCTAAAATCTTACGCACAAAATACTTTTAACCCATCCTCTGCCTCTCTTCCTCTTCCCTGCAGATCATTTCAATTTCAATATTTATATAACTTTAAAAACATTTTTGTTTGTCTGGTGAATAGGACAACTCTTTCATCTTGTTCCCTGCAATTACGCCGATATTTAATGTACAGGCACCATTATGTCTGCAAAATTATTAAACACCAATAGTTAAAAGCAACATACTAACTTAAATATGAATGAATTCTAGGAAGTATTCCCAAATATTTTTAGAGATATGTCACTTATATGTTATTTTAGCTTAGTTTTGATCTAATTTCTTTGGTAACCCTTTATAGTTTTTTTCATTCTCCACTATTAGGGGGCTACTTTTCACATATTAGAAAACCAATAATGTGGGGCAAAAAAAATCAGAAGTATTTTGAATAATATTGCATTAAGAAGTCTTTCAAATAAACAGTATTAGAATGTTGCTTTGCAGGTAAGTGTGAAACTCACACTATCTCGACTGGAAAAAAGCCAGATGCGAGCACGAATTACAAAGCACAACACCGGCACAAACTTTCCTGCATCTTGGATCAACATTCACTTAGAATTTGGGGAGTTTTTGGTACTAAATTTCAGAATGCCTCCCTGAGTTACCCTTTGTACATATACTTTACAAGAGAACAGCATCTTTAAAAAAACAACTAAAAAATTACTATTGATTTTTCAGTGCTACAGAATAAAATAAAATATAATTAGTGATAGGACGCAGTAATACTGTAAATTCATCTCTCACATCTGTATAACCACCACCCCAGTTTATTACAGGAGATGCAAATTTAAGAGGCATTTCCTATGACTGCATATTCAAAGTTTGAGCTACTATAAAACTCAGTTTGAAAGAAGAAAGCAATCCTGATTTCATACTAGTCTTTCAAATAAACTGACAAATTATAAAAAACAGACAATGTTCTAACGTTGCATACCAAAATACAATGTGTGATCTGTCCCTTTGGTAGATTGCTGCTGCACAGCCAAACTATTCTCAGAACTATTCCCACAGCTACTGACAATGCTGAAGATGCTAGACAGAGACAAAGAGTAGACATGTTGAAATGCTGCAGATACATTTGCAAATTCAACAAAAATACCAGATTAGTATGTAAGTTTCTACTACAAATTATATAGCACAATACTAAAAATCAACAGTGCAATTTTACACAGAACCTACTGAAATCAGAAGCAACAAAATACGTGGAAAAAGAAATTGATCATTTCAAGTGAATTTTTGTGAGAATCTAAAAGAAAAGGTAACAAATGGCACTCTGAAGAAAATGTTTACAAAGCCAATGAATTCCAGTTGGTGGTATTACCCATTCTAATGCGCCTACATCTACAAATGTGGGTGTCTAACTCTGTACTGTATCCAAATAACTCTGAACCTGTCCTATATTAAAGCAAGAGATGAAGGGCGAGGAAATGTATAGAAGAAATTCTACAAAAAAAAAAAAAATCCTTTGTTTGTAAGGTATGAAACGTGCACAGAAGGAATTACACTGTTAATTTGGAGTCACAGAAGATGAATGAGCTAATTTTGCCACTTTTCTACACTCTGAAGTGAGCACAAGTGGTATAACCACTGCGGAATTGACAGACCTGAAAAGCATCGCAGAAAAGTCCAGGCAGTACTATTAAAAATGAAACAAAACCCACACGTTTTAAAGATTTTGCTCATTCTTACGGAAATATAACAGTTTACATGAACTGTAACAGTAACACCCTACACACCAACTCAAGCCTGTGATCCTATCTGAGAGGAAATCTTGGACTTTGCGAATGGTGGCAGGTACCAGGAACCTAACAATTCAAAGAAAACTTTCCAGACTGTCTATGTGGGCATGAAGGAGCTGGCCCACCAGGTCTTTGCTGTGCTGCAACTGCAGAAGTAGAGTCCTACCCCTTTAACATGGGATGAAACTAAATCTGTACCCAAGAAGTGAAGCAAGGAAGCGAGCAAGGAAGGCCACTGCCCACGGCTCCAGCCTACAAACCCACATGGATGCAAACACAGCTGACACCCACAGAGGGAGATCAACAGTACTAGGCAAGTTTCAGTCAATTATTTCCTAGCTGGAACTCCGAAATTTTAATCCTCAAAAAGCAGCGCTAGAACTGTTTCCTCACCCTTTCAAGAATATTTAATGGGAAGACTGGATATAAAGATTTTATTAGAACTAAATAGATCAAGCACAGTTCATAGTGCAAGAATAGGCATTTTCACCATCACCTGGATGCTGCTTTTTATAACTGAATCTATTAAAGGTTTTGTCTTGTCACACTAAAGACATACAGGCGTAAGAAAACGATGCAAGTAACGGGCTCTCTACCCAAAACCTCTGATGTTCAACTGCCCACTGGCTGACAAGAAGAGGAAGAAAAAAAGAAGCATAACCACGTAAAATTACTACACTCGGACTCAGCAGCACAGACAGATTCATTCCTTGTATCTCCCATAATTCTTAAAGGGGAGTAGTCTCCCACTCTCTCCCTAAACACTAGGGACAAATAAAGATCAAAACTTTTAGCTGCCTGACAGAGAAGGTAAGTTCCACCCCAAGACCCTATTTACATTCTGCAGTGAGGAAGTCAGATTTAGGATCACATCAGTGAAACGAATTAGAAACTGATGGGACACAAATGAAAGAACTATCCTGTTGAATAAGGTTTAAGTTGGCCTATTCACTGGCTATTGGTAATTCAGGCATTTTCATCCTCTTCTGCAACTAAGGAAATGGCACTAACAAATCAATACTTACAGTTAAGAAATTCATAAACTAAACAGCAAAAGTTTAAGTTTTGGATATTAAATTTAAATGCATCCCAGAAATGACTACAGGTACATAAATGCGCAATCAGTTATTACCCAAAGTCTTCTGCTTGCTGCAGCACATTTAATTGGGTAACAGAAAAACTGTTACTTCAACTCATACCTTAAATTTGCATGGCAAAGTATGCCTCACCAGGTACGCTGCATCCTCAGGAAAATGCTGAAATACTTCACCTCATAACTAAAACAGATTAACTTAAACACTAAGCTGGCTTCCAGAATAAAAATGCCTTTGCACTTGTCAGACAGGGCGTTTATGGATTAGACTCTTGGGCCCTTAACTCTACAATGAATGCTTACAGTTTCACAATAGAGAGAACACATACCTTTTGTTCTACATTGGTTAACAAGAGAGGAATATCAGAAGACGAGGAGTTTGGCAGGCCCAGAGCACCACAAATAGCTTGCACTTCCTGATAAACTTCATTGTGCTTTTCCAAATGAGAGCCTTTAATTTTCTTGCTGTGGAGTATCTTTAAAGCCTGAAGTTCTGTACTTAGAAATACTAGAGAGAAAAGTGTCATCATGGCAGATTTAGAAACATTTGAGTATTTCTGCATCCATAGAGCAGAATACACACACAAATACAATATATACATTTATAATAAGACCATGATAAAAGGGAGACTCTTTCTCAGTTCTCTCCTGGACAGGTCAGTATCAGTCTCCCATTCTTTACCTGAACTAACTCTCACTTCCTATCTTCAGTCTACACATCATATTTAACTGCTTAACCCACTTCTGCCACTAGACCCCTAGTTCCTTGGCTAGTTTCATATTAGCACACCAGTTCCTGCTGCTACTCCTTTGTCCAAGTCCATCTTAAACCTAGATTTCACTCCTCTCAATCCTGCTTTCAGCACCTTCAAATCATGTAGCATTTTTTTAAGCTGCCCACAAACCTCTCAGAAACACAGGAAGCAAGGTCTCAGTTTCAGCTGAGCTGGAACTGGATCAAGAGAGCGATCAGGAGGCCTTGGTAGGTCAAACCATACTTCACAAAGACATTTGAGTTTCTACTAAAATAGTTTTCCATTTTCCACTTCTGCACAAGTGAGCACGCATGCTCAGCTAGGCTGTAATGATTGTACATATACACTTAAGAATTATTTAATGTAAACTGTACAGTAATGATAGAGCATGTATGTAAAATACTGTAATATAAATGGGAAAAATGGTTATAACTTACAGAGGAGTTTAAGACAATCTTCTTTCTCTCTTAATCTGTCCTTGATGTCTCCAGATATAAGTGATGAATATGGACAAGCCATTTCTCTCAGAAAGCCACTAATCTCCAGCTGGAAGCTCTCTATATCTTTATCACCTATGGGAATAAATAAATGCAAAGCAATGCCTTTTTACAGAAACAATCAAACTGTAATCTCATTTTCTTAACTTATACATTTAAATTGCAGGCTTCAATAGCCCAGGCAAAGATTTACCACCTACCCCCTAGTAACTTTCAGTTCTTCTTAAAGAAGTCCTACGTACATGCAGACAAGTTTTTTAATAGCCACAGCAATATAGCACCCATGCTTTAAACAAGGTGGTGATGCTGCAGCAGTCTTTGAAGACACGAATGCAAATGAACATCACTAGGAAGTAAGCAGCTTATGGCACTATACAGCATACCATTGTAATCAATTTTCTGATAAACAAGTTGCAGAAGTCATGAGCCCATTATTTTCAATGGGGTTTTTTTTCTACTTCTACTACTTTTTTGTGAAAACGTAAGCAATATAAAATCTCATCCAAGTTCCAGCACTCAGCTGAAAGCATCAGGTAGCACTAACGAGCAACTTGCGTATCTACACGCAGTGCTGAATGGAACACTGACTGGACCAACTAGCTGAAAATACCAGGCACTGGAATTTAAGCCATCAAATTATGATTACATGTAACAACCACTCATAGGAGGTAGGAATGTACCTTTTAAATTTATGTGGAGTTAAAAAAAAAAAACCCTCAAAAGCACTTTTTTTGTATTTCAAAAGAATCTTCACAAGACAAGACCTTAATATAAGAGCCAGACACACGCAAATTATCAGCCTCAGTTTGGCTACCTTTCAGTCATCTTCTAAACTTCAACACTGTAGTTTCACTATTAGTTGAACAACATGGGTCCAAACCCACTGAACAAACACTGAACTGCTTTAATAAATTAATATTCATATACCATCTGCTGAAGTGATGCTCTCTTCCATATTACAAAGCGACTTTATTTGGGAACCTAACCAAACACAAAGCTCAGAAAATTCTGGTGAAGACAATCCATTTTCTGCCGCTTTGCTCAGGGCTTCCTCCTCCAACAGGGGACCCGTGTACCTGCACAGAGAGGTAAACATCAGTGAAGCATCTAAGAACATCTAAGAAGCAAGCTTAACATAAAATATACACATTTTGCGATCGTTTTACTGTAAGCTGGTTAGCACTGAAAAAAATTAACTTTTGTAAGTTACTTTTGTCAAGGAATAATTCGGACTTTTTTTAAAACACGCTAAAAAAGAAGTGGTAATTGATAAACAAAACGGTTTGTCAGAAAACAGGGGGCAGGCATTTTCACACATCACACCTGCACGTGAGAACAGTTTCACGTCTCAATATATGCCAAACAGACGAGAATTCCTGTATAATCCAAACAAATTTCCCCCCAACATTAACAACTCACTACCCTGCAGTACTGGCGATAACATAACTCAAAATTAAACTAAATTTAACACTGTTTGTGCTCGGGGCAGCCTCGGCCGGTGCCAGGCCCGGAGGCGCGGCGGAGGGGCTGCCCGGCCAGCACCCCTCCCCCCCCACCCCCAACCCCCAGTGCGGCCAA
>VZSF01009099.1:27720-59850 GCA_013398295.1 Chionis minor | reverse complement strand
CGCGGGGAGCCGCCGCCGCCGCTCCCCGCTTACCCCAGGGCCTCCAGCGCGTCCAAGATGTCGCACTCCATCTTCGGTCCGGGCGGCAGCTCCCTCATTGCCGGCACCGCGGCTCAACGCCGCCGCCGCCGCCGCCGCGCTGTGCCCTCCTCAAACCGGCCCCCCGCAACCTGCGCCCGCCGCTGCGTTCCGCCGCCGCGGGCCCGGCGGGGGAGCCCGGGCTGCCCTCGCCCCTTCACCCGGCGGGAGCGTGTGGGTGGAGGTGACCTTCCCCACGGGTCGGGCCCTGCTGTCCCCCCTCCCCGAGGAGCGTCCGTGCGGTCTCACCCCGCCTTGGCTTGGCCCCAACCCGCTGCCCTCCGCCCGCCACCGGCCACCGGCAGAACCGCAGCACCGGGAGGGCCCGGAGCCGCCCTTTCGGCCCGCGGACATGGCTCCTGGCTGGGGAGCCGGCCCTGCCGCCCGCAGACCCTCGCGGCCTGCCCCGCGCCTCCGCCGGGACGCGGCTGAGAAGAGCGGGTTCTTGGGGCTGGGCCTCTGCCGCGTTTCTGGGCCGTCCGTCTCCCCCAGCTGCGGGCGGTGGGGTCCTGCCCGAGGCGGTGCAGACCACCATTGCAGGGCCCCGGTTTGCCGCTGCGGGGAGGCCTCAGCGCTGCCCTGTGGCTGCGGGCCTGGCGGGGACCAGCTCCCGGAGCCCGGTTGAGCTTAAAATCTAGGCTGGTTATGATGCTTTTAATAAATTACGGGGGGACCTGGGTGGGGTGGGTTGTGTTGTACTGACACGGGCAGTGGTACCGGCTACGAGCATGACTGGCTGCTCTGGCCTGAGGAGTGCAGGGATTCCGGCTGGATGTGGCCGGTGGGATGAAGACCTGGGAAGCGGCACATACAGCTTTGTAGCCAAGGTGGGACCACGTGCTGCAGGCAGTAGACTGGAATGACCTGCTGTCTCTCTCTGAGCACGTTGCTCTTCAGTCCTGTGACCCGCAGGGATTTCCAGTTTCAGTACTGTTAGACCTGTTAATTGCACAACGACAAGGCAGGTCTCGCAGGTCTCCCAAACCACGTGACTTTGTCTGAGCTTTGGTTTTTCCCTTGTATTCTATTTTGAGATGTCTAAGTTCTCATTTCCAAGCTTTTCTTAGTGACAGCGATGTTGAGAGAGAGAGAGAGACATAAGCTAGCGCCAGCTTCTTTTGTCTGTCTGGTCCCTGACTATCCCTGTTTTGTCCCTCACTCACAGCCACTTCTGGTGAAGCATCCCCCAAAGTCCTTCTAAAACAGTATTGCTATATTAGCTCCTCAGAGCTTTTGATTTCATCTAGCTCAGCCACAGACTCCTATCTTTGCTATTAACCAAAAGGAAAATTGTGGGTTTGGTGGGTTTTGTTTTGGTTTTGTTCTTCTTTTTTTTCTTTTTTTTTCTTTCTTTTCTTTTTTTTTTTTTTTTAAACCAGTGTTGCCTTACATGGACTCTCAGATAATCCAGCAGATGAATCTGTGATGAAGACTTGTAAAGGCATGCAACCAGATGGAAGTAATTGCCACATAAATATTCTTAATGAGCGAAATTTCCACAATTTTTGAAACAACTATTTTGAATTATTTCCATTTAGCAGAAGACACGGCTTTATTGAGTACTAAGCTTTAAAAAAAATGGGAATCGGGACAGCCATGACATCCTCCCCCATACACAGACAGAAATCTAGAAATTAAAAACGTTATTTGTGGTAGTCGGTGGAAAGAAGAGCATCTTAAAGTCTGATAGGCTTATGTCGACCATATGATGTACATCACTGGCAGCAGCTCAGCGGTCTCTTTCACAGCTCTCAACTGGGTCTTGCTCCATATGACTGAGCTTGAAGAAGACCTGTTTCAAATGTGTTTGTCTAAATGAAGGAGCATGCATCTGAGAGTGGAGAGTCTGAAAATAAGAACTCTTACTCCTGTTTAAACATTAATTGTCCAATTAACAGAGTGTCCAATTAATAGAATGAGAAAACAAGATACACAGAAATAGACAGAAACAGCCTGTTTCCTTTCCCTTTCTTTTCTAAAGTTGTATCTTTATGCTGCCCACAGTGAATCATCAGTTGTTCTGAGAAACCAAGTAGTTTTCACGTCACCCAGCAGTGCATGCTAAGAAAGAGAAGTGGGAACAACTGAAAGTGAAACTGGCATAACATAACCTATTGAAACTAAATAGTCATCTGGTAATTTAGGAAGTACTGTGTGGTACAAGTAGGTGGCAGCACTATTCCATGGCCTTGCCCTGTAAATTTTCCTACATGCCATAGATGTCTTTTGCTAATTTATGTTACAGGACAATATATAAACTAGTGATTTCTCCTACTGTCTTTTGATAGCGTTGCATATCATTGCCAAGCGCATGCATCAATCACTGTTTTAATTCCTCAGGAGTTTTTTGAAAAATCCTATATTTTCTGTATAGCAGAGATACTACGTATATGAGGAAATGCAAGTCTGAATTTCAAAAATTGTGTTTTGAGGCCCACAAGTGAAAGCCAGTTTTGGTTGTGATCATATACTTAAGTTGCTTAACACCTTTTCACGACTTTGACATTCGTTCAGTCCTCAACTTGCTCCATCTCCATTCCTGAGTTTCCCATCCCTGGGGGAGGAAAAAAAATTGTGATAAAGCTGGCTAAAAATATTTTGTAGCAGCCTACTCCCACAGGAATGGACTTTGCCTTTGCCTTGTGCCCTTTGTAATACATAAACAAGAACACCAAAGGAAGAGGTCTCAGCGTACAGCCATTTCCTTGCACGTGAAAGGCGTATGTGGCTTCAACTAGGTCATCAGCACCCTAGAGCTTTTTGGTTTTGTCAGGATTTCTTTTTCACTCGTCCACCAGTTAGCCATCTCCCTCAGCAAGTCCCGGCGCTAGCACGAGGAAGGAGTAAAATGCACAGCCGAGGTTAGAAAATGAAGATGGCCCTGGACCAGCACTGACTTGAATCTACTTGAACTGACACGAAATGTTGTCTTAACCAAGCATGCAGCTGTGGCTGTCTACACCTCTCTTAAATATATCGGAAAGCAGCCTGAGTTGAAAGCAAGGTGAAGATAGGAATATGGGGAATAGGTCTTCCGCCAATCCATATTAAATCTCTACAGTTACAAGCTGCCTGTAATCTTACTAAAAACCAAAATGCGTGACTTGGTTTTCTATTGACGTTAAACGAAGGTAAATCTCAACCACTTACCGAACTGCTTGTATGAATATGACAAGCCATAGGTTGCTACGCTATTCAAAACTGCTTGAGAAGTGTTCCTACTGCCAGGCTTGCAGAGTGGCGCTGGCAATTCTCATTCCGCCTGATGGCAAGGGTGGGCTGGAAGGGTCCTGCTTGCTGGGGCAGCGGAGCGGTCACCTCCTGGTCTCCACGCTGCCAACAGAGCAGGCTTTTGGTTGTACGTGGCACTTGCGGCCTGTCTGCTCCTGGCAGGGAAAGTCAAACTGCCTGCAGATACACTCGCTGCACGTTTCGAAAGACACGGTTGCTTTGTCCTTCTCATGTGCAGCACAGGAATAAAAAACCCAGATCTCTCGAATTCAAATGAGGAGGAGACAGACCACCGCTGCAGAAGAGGTACGAGCAATTTGTAGTACTAACAAACTGTTAGAAGACAATAATTGACCACTAGAGGGGATCATCGGAGCGGGGAAGGAATTGAATATACTGCATAATAAATGCTTTCCTCTAACACAAGCTTGCCTACGTGCAGTGTTGCACTGTATGTGCGCAGTTTAAAAATGATTGAGAAAAGACAGCATTTTATGCATGCTTAAGCCAATAGAAGACGCTTATATTAATTGAGTTTAAAATAGATCAATAACAGGTTTGTTAAAATGAAATAACTTCTTTACACTGATTTCTTTCATCAGTTTAAATTAATACAAGTTAAACCTGTTCAACTGCCATCTGTAAAAAAGTACTAGCCATTCTTTTAAGCTATTAAAAAAATGGGCACCATTCTTCAAACTTGCTGGCGTTTAAACAAGTGTAGCTTGCTTGTTTAAAAACTAACGTTAAATTGCTTTTAATCCTTCTATAAGCTCCTTCTTATCTTTAAGGATGATTTAGGACTATCCACCCCAGGCAGTATCAACTTAATTACATCATTGTGGAACCAGACTGCAAGTTAAAATTGATCTATATATAAATTACATCAATCTCACAAGTAAAGTAGATGTGAATGATGGGTATACCAATTTCACTGAACCTGAAGAGATTTTTACTAGCTACAAGAATCCTGGCCATCAGTTTAAGGGCTACCCTACTGAAATTGAAGCTGACCCCCCATCATAAACATTTGCTTTAGAAGTCACCCTTCTAACATCTCCCAGACCAAACCAAGCCACCTGAAGTAGTGACATCAAAGTTTTCGATCCAAAATGAATCCTGTTGAGAAATTATGCACAGTGATAAATTCTGCAGAATGAACATTATGATTTCTTGAAAATGGACGGTTCTCAAAGGGCTTGCTCAGGGCAAGTACACACATCTCTGCGCAGACGGTGGAGGAGAGATGAGAACCAGGCAGTCGTCAACACCTTGCACAATGACTGCAACATACTGTCTAGTCCTCTTTTTCCAGTACTTGTCTAAGGAGACTGTGGCTCTTCATTGTCCTTGAGTTGGAGTAAAACGAATAAGACGCAGTCAAGCTCTGTAATGTTATAGACTTAATTGCAGATAGTTGAAGTCACTGAGATTTTTGTCATTTACTTTAGAAGGAGCAGATGCGGGGCCTAAGTATTCCAGTGAGTTGTGTTATTTTTAAAAATAAATAATTCCTTGCAGACCAGGTATCTACATTTCTTTGCTTCTGTTTTTTTTTTTTTTTTTCTAGTGGTGCATTACAAGAGAGGTGTTATGACTCTGGAAAGAATCTAGCTTTCTTCTTGTTTAACTGGAGTCTCACATTGAATATTTTAATATGCAACAATATAGCAAGAAAGGGGTTGATCGTCAGCAGCTTTACAAAAAGGAAAGCTGAGCGACTCATGGAATTGCCAGCACCTTCTGCCTCTGTCAGGGGCTTCAATTTAGTTGCCTTCTCACTATCAAGATAGTCATTACACTGGGAGGACTATTTACTTCTGAAGTTTCTCATTGATTTTTTTAAGGAGAAAATGAGAAGATGATTTAGTCTGTAGGTGCCCAGTGAACATTTGTTTGCAGAAGAGGCTGCTGAGGGCTGGTCATAATTTTGTGGACATTACTCCATTATGAATGAGACTGAAACCTCAAACTAGTACAACATAAGTGAGCAAAAAAAGACAGACCTGCAGTAAGTCTGGCCCCTGCTACAGCAAATGTTCAGCCTGGCAGGACAAAGCAATGAATATTCCAAGTTCATATTTCTCATTCTTTTAAAAATAAACTGTGCCCGTTTTGCTCTTCAGACCATATGGCATGAATCATTTCAGTGAAGCATTCATCACATCATGATTTACACTGACATTATTTCTTAGAAGTTAAGTGGTGGGGCATCACTGTGAAGAGCTTCATGTATTGCAGCCGTTCTCTCTTTTTCTTTCACTTGCTTCACTGAAAGGTAACTTTATTCATCTCAGCTCAAAACTGGAGTTACAGGATCGAAAAACCAAGCACAAACTGTTCCTGCTTTTAGGTTTTCTGGTTGAAAATTAATCTCCTCGGAAATGTACACAAAATTTTATTTGAAGCTTTTATAGTTCTGTATGATGTAGTCATAGGTGCCTGTTTGATACTTACTCTGTTTTCATTTTAAGAAACTACAGCAGAGAAAAGTCTTGTGATAGTTCTTATGCAAATACCAATTTAATTAAAATAAGCTGAATATTTAAATGGCGAAGATGGTATGTGACCAGGTGTGTGAGTTGCCCAAGAGGGAGGTCAGAAACGTGCTACCGAGTTCCCACAGCCGTTGTCAATAACTCTGGAAGGCTGCAGATTTCTTCAGGAGACGTATGTGCAAGGGCAGCACAGGCACTTTGCTGCCTCTGTAGGGAAACCAGGCATGTAGATTTGCAAAAGCTCCCTCATTCAGCTCACAACTCTTTTTTTTTTATCGCTACCTTTTTCTTTATTCCATGGATTTACCACAGTCAAGTGACTTTTCTGTGGTTTTTTTCCCCCCTATTAGCTTCTTTCTGACGAGAACAGAAATCAGAGAAAGGAAGATCTTTTGCATATCGTACGATAAAATGATTTCTCTGTGAGTCATCTACACAGTGTGACCTTGGGAAATTGCTTAAAACACTTTGTGCTTCAGATGCAAAAAACAGTGTTATCTGGGTAGTAAAGATGGTAGACCAGAACTTAATAAATTTAAGAAATAATAATAATCCTCATATTCTCCTGAAGTGATAAAATGTAAAGTATCCGACTATCTGTCCTAGTTAACATAAAAGACAGGAAATATGGGATATTATTAAATGATGAGAATAGTTTACTTCTAAAAAAAACAAACAACCAAATCAAAACATCATAAAGTGGCAAATGTTGGGTCTTGAATGTAAAGCTGAGACTTTCAAAGTATGAGACATCCGTTCCACTGGGGCTTGACTCACAAGTCATACTTCACAATTTGTAGCAAAACTGGATTCTTAACATATTGGAATAAAGATTTTTAACAAGCTTCCATCTGTTAAACCAGCAAGTTGGCTTGGTCTGATCATGCTTGCTGTTTTAATAAATAGCCAGCATCATTTTTCAAACCACAGCTTTCAAATTAGTTTGGAGGATTTCAGCTTGCACTAGTTGTGGCCAGGCCTGAAAGGTTTACATTGCTTGTACGTTTGGAGGAGCCTACACCACAAAGTGGACCCAACCTCACGGCCCGGTGGCTTGGAAGAAAGGCATACCAGTGCCATTTAGGAAGGGTGGGCTGAGAAGTGACCTCAGGATAGCCACTTCCTTGACTAACGGTATTGCAAATGAGACGTAATTGGTCTCAAACAGGAAGGGAGTGAACCACTAAAGTCCGAAAGCAACTCCCTGTCTGGAAGGTGTGTTTGCCACGGGAAAAAAAAGCTACTCTGTTAGCATGGGAAAAGGAACTAAGGGCATATTTGTCTTTTGGTTGGTTTGTTGTTTTTTTTTTCCCCCCAACAGCACAAATGAAAATGTCAACAAAGAAGTGTGCATGAAATGGAAATCTTGCTTTTCCCTCTCTAAAAGAAGACACACTTCTGATTCAAGGGCTTCAGTAGTGCTACACAAGCGGTTTTCAGGGAGCCTGGTAATGGAAAGACTTCAACAAGCAAGATTAGAACCCAACATTTTGCATTCTCTGACAGAAATTCCCATCTAAGTAGGGAATTAAGCTCCAAATCAAAGTGTGGCCTGAATGTAAATCAGCGTGAACTTGTGAATCTGAAACTGTAAACAGGCTACTCACCTCTGTGTGTACTAACTCAGAGTTAGTTAATAAGTTAATAATGATGTGTCAACAATGGGTACTTATTGATAATCATGTTGTGAGGGAAAAACCAACAAACATTCTCCCTCACTTACCTGGCCAACGCATTTATCCCAGCACTCACTGCTGCCAAATTGCCTTTCCTTTCTAATCACTGTATGTGAGAACAGAGAAAATTAATTCAATATCCTAAATTGTTTTCTCTGGACAACAGACATCAAATTAATAACCTGTCGTACTTATGCTCATTAAAAATGAAAACTGACAGAGTCTGTGGATAACGTGACTGAAAGTAGCTGAAGAGGAGAGAGGCAACAGGAGGCTGTGAGAGGGAGGGAGAAGGGACATTTACGGTATATCTATATATTTTTGATCATTTTATGTATTAGTATTAAAGGTTAAAGCAAAGCATCAATAAAGTTAAGATGAATGCTTGTGATCCAGAGTAAAGCATTCAAAAAGCCATCAAAGAGAAATCATAATGGGAGAGGTGAGTAAAAAAAAAAAAGGATTAAAAAGCCTGTTAAATATTAACAGCTAAAAAGATACACTGGTTTGAAAGGCTGAGCGTGCTTGCTTTATGCCCCATGCCTCAAGTCCTGAGTGCAAAGAATATCCAAACTAGGAAGTGGTGAGGATTTGGACGCTGGCCTCCAACCCATACCATTAGAGGTTTTCTTGCAAGACAACAGAAGAAAATGAATTATCCAGTCTGTTGTCTCTTCTCCATCTTCTCTGTTTCTACATCCAAGCTCATCAACTTCTCATGCATACTGTCTTGGGGTGTTTCATACAGACTTTTTCTCTCCATCTCAATCTTGTCCTTGCCCCGGTTTGCCCCATGAATTTCAAGAGATTGTGGAGGATGGGAAGTGCTAGGGGTTCAGTGAAAAGGTTGCTTAAATCACCTAATCTACGTGAAGCAGCTGAGCTGACATGGCTGAAGTAATACAAAATTCAGTACATTAAAGGGGATGAAGCATTTGACCCCAAATGATTGAAGTCTGACAACATTTGAAGCAATTTAAAAAATATGACATGGTCTTTAAAGCATACAACCTTCCTCTCATGGAAGATTTAATACAAACACACATACATGCTCACATACATACATATATGTATGTATACATAAAAGCAGGTCACTAACTTATATTTGAGGTCGGGGGTGGGTTTTGGTTCTTAGACTCTCTCTTTCAAATGATTTACCTCTGTACTGCTTTTGTAAAAAGTTCTTAACCTAATTCTATTGGATTCTCCTAGAAAAAGAAAGAAGGTATTTTTAGAAAGCTTATTTTGCTTTGCCTTGAACTGTAGGCCTTTTTTTTTTTTTAATAGTAACTCAGCCTTTTGGTTTTCTTTCACCTCTTTCACCCCCTCTGTTGCTATTCCTTGAGAACTGTGGGTGGCCGATGAAGCAGTGAACATCACATGATGTCACTTAGCAACATGATGTTCATAAATAGCAACAATCATTTTTCTAATGGCTATTTTTCCCCATCAGGAAAAATGCTTAGATCCAGTCCATTCTGACAGTGCCAAATTCTTCCTCTGACCTTCCAGCGTATTTATTGCTTATGCTTCCCTTTCGGGGAGTCCAATTGCAAATGATAACATCATGGCTAGTGCTCTTAGAAGGCTTCTAATACATTTCTGAGCTTCCTGACAATAGTTGTTAGCACCCTTGAAGAATAGTCTCCTCTCCCTTTCCCCAAATGTCTGCATTCCATAAATCTCAGATGACCTCAACATACTGTTGCTGAGATGAAATCAGAAGGGTCATCCACAAATGACTTCTTTTTTTTTGTTTAAAAAAAAAATGCCTTTGAGCAATACACAGGAAGCTCAGAAATTTTTCAATTCTTTCAGAAAGAATCTGGCAGGACTTTTGTGCATCCTCTTAATATTAGTATAATCCTTTAAAATATTGGCTATGCTGTGAAGGACTACCTTTGTTAAATGGCAGACTTCTGCCCATAGCATACCTTCACAGGACTTACTAAGACAGGAACCAAAAGATAAGATCATAAACTAAGAAAAGTAGAATTGCGCAAGCCTTTGAAAAGGATCTTGCAAAAAATTGCTTAGGAAATATAGCAAAATTATGCAACCACCTAAGCCCAGCTTGTCCCCAAGGAGATCTCTGTCTGAGAAAAAACCCGAATCCTGTCTGTGCAGCATCAGTTCCCCTCTCTCTAACCATATGGCTGCTCCTCAAAGAATTGGGGGCTCTGTAACTGAGAAGAGGGAGTGATGTGGGTGAAACCAAGATACTGTCATCGTGCGTGTGTGACGGCTTCCACAAATCCTCCAGCTAATCTGTAAATACTTTTCTCCCTCTCACAATTTGCATTGCTAGTTCATACACCAAGTAACTAGTAGCTAAACTACAGAGACAGGGAAAAGCGTCTGGGTTTCTTGCTCCCGTCAGTGGTTTTCTATTTGATTTTATTTGAAATTTAATATAATGTGAAACACAGAAGTAAGGAAGACTCAACTTCCTTTTTATTTCCAAGACATCTTTTGTCATTCATACCTTCTTTCTGTGGAGCTGCATTTAATTTCTATAAAACTGGGGGGGGGGGGGGGGCAGGGGTGTGTGGATCTACATTAGAAACATTTAGCCCACAGAGCTCTATACAGCTCTCCCATAGCTGCACCATGTTGTATCAGCAGACTATTGTTACCTGACCCACTTCAGGGACACAAGCTCATGTCTTGAGGGCGACAGAAGTAAAACCACTACACCCAGTCTTAAAGTTTCCTCTTCGGTGTGTCTGCTGGGAGACAGAGGAGTACAGGCTGTGAAACACACCACTTCCTCTTGTTGGAGGGAAGTAAGGACAGTGGTACTTAATCGACAGCTCTCCAATAGTCTACTAAAACCTTTAAACTCTTCTTAACAGGAGAGGCAGATAAAGTAATACGTTCCTTTCTACCGTTTCTTCCCAAAAGCAAGCAAAGTTAAGACTACTGTTGGGAAAGATGAATTCATCCAAGCTGGGATTTTGTGTAAATTATGCAGACTGAGAAAAGGAATGAGAGATTATGGCCTCTGCAAATGCATGTGTTACTCCCTGCCAATGCAAGATTTTTTTTTTTTTTTGAATTCACATTTTTATTACTATACACACGATGCAATTACTCACAAAAATCATCACATTCAGGACATGTGCTGGCTGGTGACATAGGAAGAGCAAGTCCTTAGTCCTTTTACATGTTACAGTGTGAATTAGAGTTGGAAGACATAGCTAAATGAAGGACAGATTGTGTGGTGTAACAAAACAAAAATCCCAAATGAGCTGCAATGAAGATGATTTAGGAAGGAAGCATATTTCGTGCTCTTTGTATGTCAGTAGATGGTGCTCTGTACACTATCTACATACATAATGGATGTGCCCAGAGTGGTTTTGTAGACAATGAGTGTTATGTAGCCTTCCCTTAGTGGAATGGAAAGCACTTCTAGGGAGAAAAAGTATATTAAATTCAAGCTATTTATAATTTTAGCTATATTAACTTAAAACCATACTTTTTGCCTCTTATTTTCTTTCTAACTCCTCTTTCTTTTCAGATATGTTCTTAGACAGTTTTTGCTTCAGTAGGTCTTCTGGCTTCTATATCAGCATGTAAGAGAAAATAAAATCAAACCAGTAAATAAGCTTTCTTCACAACTTAACTGATTTTCATTGTAACCCCCATACACACAGTTATGTGTAGCTCCACATGAAGATCTTTTTAGGTCCTTATCTGAGAATGATATTCCTTAATAGTCCTTCAAAACCTTCATTTTAGCAATAAACTTACTTTTAATACATTTTAGCTTAGCTCTTGATGCTGATCTTCACAAATTTTCATCCCCCTTATTCATACCCACCATTAGGTGATACTGATACACACAATGGTATTATTTAAGGACGAGCTTTTGCTAATTCTTGTTTTATTTTTTAAAATATAGACATCCATTCAGACATCAGGCTACCTAGAAACCTTCAATCACAAATATGAATAAAAAAATAAGTTGTGTTGAGACACAACTGAAACTTGATGTATGCTGTTTCCTCTTGGCTTTACTAAGATGAAGAGTTCAGCATCTTGCAAGACAGGAGGCTCTTTGTTTGGTAGCAGTTACAAATCACAGCACGTACAAAATGTACAAGTTGTTAATGGTCCACTCTAGTCCCATGATGCCAGTGGAAAAGTTCCTTTATTCTAAGACAAATTGTGTACACCATGTAGGGACACAAGGATCTTTCTCACACAGGGTTGGTGCTTCTTGCTGTCTTTCTAAACATAAAGATAAAATAAAGGTAGTGAAAAAATATTTTTAGATGGGAAAAAAATGGTTTTGGCTTGTGATCCCTCTGAGACACTGCTGTGTTTCAAGAAGAAAAGTATGGAGGACAGAAGGGAGGAAGCAGGATAACATGGTGGAGCAGAGTTTCCAGGTCAGTTTTCAGCTCTGTCAGTCTTCCTGCACAAAAGTTGATGGAGGTGCTCAAATCTTCACTTAGGTTTTGCATGCTACCAGCTGTAATGTAAGTGCCCAGCCTATACTCCATAAAGCATGACAAGACTGAAATGTAGAAGGGTGAAGTTCCTAAGACCGAGTGATCTGAGCAGAAGATAGCTTAGTTATCCAGTAGGACACATCGAGGCTGGGCAAGGGTCTAAGTGTCACTGTTCTTCTTCTAAATAACAGTCAAATTTTTTAATAGCTAAGAAAAGACAGTTGGAAGCAGTACACTTCAACTCACTATTCCAGAATTTTGTGTATTATGGGAGATCCAAGGTCAAACCTCTACTGTATAGCCAACAGGCTGAGGTTTTCTCAGGCAAGCCCTCTTCTTGAGGATCATCAGTTATGAATATATTGGTTTCACAGAGAAATTTCTAGAACCCAGTCCTCCCCTGCCCAGCTGCATGCCTTGAAAATGTGCCTTTTCGGCACAGCAAATATGTGTTTTATAGAAAGCAAGCTCCACTAAAGAAATTTGTCAGAGCACCTGGTGGATGGAGCAGTCACCTAGGAGCCATCACACCAAGACTCATGGGGACCAAGCCTGGGACCCACAGCCCAGCGGGTTATTCAGACAGGCCAAACTATTTGAACGACCTCGTATGCCCATCTTAAAGGAGAGCTTATACTCCAGATTTAAGTAGTAAATCAAGAATCATGTTTGAAAAAGGATGAGGAATCTCTGTTTTGTGAATCCTGGCAGAGCTCTGGAGCTGCCTAGCAGCAAGCTCTTTGACATGGTTGCAACTTGATGCACCCACATGTCTGTCCAACAGATAATATAACTTCACACGCAAAATATTAGGTATTGAGTGACTTTAGCTGTCTTCCCACGTTGAGTAGATAAGGCGACTGAATGTGTCTGTAAGTGCCTACAGATACATGTGAGGAGAAAAATCCTTGCTCTGAATTTAGCCCGTGATCCCTATGAGACTCAGTTGGCTGTCTGTGAGATGGGAACACTATCACATCCTTACTTCCTGGAGTATTGTAGAGGAAACCACTTGGTAAGATTCAGAAGTGTAGAGGCAGCACAGCTGTACAGCAAGGGAGGGAGGTTAATGTATTTGATAGAATAAGAGACTTTCTTGAGATATAGATTTCAGGGGGAGAAAATACATTTTCAGCTGAAAATGTTAAATAAGTTTCTTCCTAGATACTACAACTGTAGTAAACATTTGTACAGAAATGACCAACGCTAGAATCAAAAGGAAGATTAACAGCTTTAGTTTTGTATGCTAGCAGCCAAATTCTTTTCTCACTTTGTGGAATTCATCCAGGCTTCTACTCTCTAACTTTAGTGAGTTACTCCAGATTTAAACCAGTGTAAGCAAGGGCAAGTTAAAAATACCGTGCCACAATTGGCCTCGGAAAATACATTTCTCCATGATAGACATTAAACTGACTGCTGAGGCAGACAGCATGTCTTGCCCATAATCATTTTGTATTTGCTTCTTTTCCTCAGTCCTTAAAATGAGTTCATGACTTCATGACTGTAAGAGTAAATATGTTACATAATGAATACACTTTTTATTCAATATTTGGAGGAAATTAAAGTAAATGTTGTATGTAATAATACTGCATGGAAAAAGCAATGATAATTATCTGATGAGCGAGTTAATGTGAAGGATACTCAGTTAATCCCGTGGTCTGAGGTAAATGGCAGACAATCAAGTAAACCTAATTAACATCATAAAACAAATACAAACAACATTAGCCCACCAGCTCTTGGCTAACCTATTATTTTCTTCAGAATACCATTGCATGAAAAGGTTAGGATGCACATACTCAAATAAACCCAATTCCATAAATGAATTGTCACATCGTACTGCTGAAAAAATATCATTAAAGACCTTTTGTTCCATTTATAGAATGCTGCTTGTATGGATTTCCTTTTCATTTGGAATAAGAAAGGTGGTTTTTTTGTTTGGTTTGGTTTTCAATGAAGCTAGCATGCTTTAGCCAAATTTGACCCAGGCTTTCAATCTGCATGCTTGCAAGCAAGTCCTTATTCATGCAGATAGATCTTTGGAAATGCGTTTTGCCTAATGGCATTTCCTCCCCATTATTCTGGGCAGATGAGCATTGCACAAGGAGAGGGGGATTAGTGAGAAAAGAGAGAAACCACACAACCATTGCAATAATAATGATATCATATTTCAGTGCAGACAGTTAAATGAGAGCAACTCCGCTGCTTTAGGTGCACTTCACCATTTGCATCAGTAATCATTGAAGGAGAAGCATCAGCAGCTGGGAACAGCTCCTGAAAACAAGTATATTTTCTGTGGATTATATTTTTGGTTGAGGGGAAGGATTTGTGACATTTTCTTTGGGCTTTTATAAAGTAAATATACATAATGTATCATTAAATTTGATTTCTTGTCATCCTGTTGGTTCCTTCTACTGTTCATTAAAACCCGGAGCACTCTACATCACTTGTAGATAGTCTTTCCGTGAATATAGCACTGTGGATAAATGTTATGAGATGTACTTTGGACATGACAAAGGTAATTTTTTCCTAAATTTATACACAGAGACTCGGACAGAATATCAGAGGATGGACAATATTAAACATTTTTAAAACTGCCCATTTCCCCAAATTTATATAGAATTGAGTGAATGGGACTCAGAAGGGTTTTTTAAAAGTGAGTATTTCTTTTCCTCTACATGAGCCATCTGAGGTGAATGGTTTCATCTCTCAGATGAGGATTACCAGACAAAAATAGCTACCTGTCTGATGAACTAGCATGTTTTTCCTGAGGAAAAGGGTAATAGAGTACTTTCTTTTTTTTTTTCTGCTCATACAGTACATATATGCTGCTTGAGAATAAGCAGTTCAGTTATTTCATTATGACAATTATTAAAGGGTAAAACGAGTAAAATAAGATGCCAGCCCTGAATGCTTGTCCCTCTTCAGTCCTGACCTGGCAGGTGGCCTTTCCCAGGGAGAGTCAGTGGGGATTTTGCCATATATATTAGGAGTGATTGGGAAGGCACATAGAGTAGCAATAGTCCATCTGCTGGAAATCTCTGCTATGTTGTTCTGTAAACATCCTCAATTTTACCTAGATTTTTTCACCTACAAAAGGAAGAGAGGGATAGAAGAAGACTGGAATAGAGCACACAGTTTTTCTGCTTTAAACTCAGGATTTGTGTGAGTTTAAACTCTCTTTAAACTCAAAATATGGGTGCTTTGACCATGATTTACGAAATTCAACAAGCATTAGCTATCAACAAGAGAATTTTGTTTCGTTTTGTTTTGCATAGATGTGACTATGATGGACTTTGATTAACCTTTCTATGCATTTTGTGTTGTCATACTTTGTTAACTCTATTGCCCTTTTCCTGTTAATCCTTCATGTTTGTTTTTTTCTTCTCCTAATGACAAAACATTGTCTAGTTAGATTTATACAGAATTTACCTATTAGTCTTTATTGGGAACTAGCAGACTAGAGAACTCACTGGCAAGAAATAAAGCAAGTTAAGAGGGATACGTGCATGTAGTAAAGAGGTGGCATGGAATGACAGGAAAAGGGCAGCAGCTTTAAATTAAGAAAGGAAAATGATGTAATAATGATTAAACCACAAAACAGAACTCCAACACAGTGAATGAGCAATGAAAATAAGGTAATAAAAAGGAGTACTGAACGAGCTCATGAGACATGTTATTACAGTGAACATTATGCTAGCAGTATTTATTTTGCTTAGCATTATGGCCACCTTCAAGGTTGCTATGACAAATGTGTGTGTGTTTAACGGAAAGTGAACGTTTTTTTTTAGCTAAGAAGGCATCCACCAGCTCTCTGCCTACTCAATTTCCTAAATTACGTGCCACATAAATTTAACTTTATTGGCACTAGACAAACGTTAACATTAACCACTTATGGGTTAAAACAAATTTGGAAATATTCAGTGTGTTTCTCGGTTGACATTCCTCAATCCATACATTGAAATCCACGCAGTTATGCAGTTTTGCTTGAAAAAAAGTATTCACTCGAAATGTATAGCACAATAACAGCACCTAAATAAGAAGTTCTACTAGCTAAAGGGCTGATCCAGAGATAAAATGAATACATACATCTTCTACTGGATTTAAGGGAAATTAAAGTCATTTTCATAACTGGCCTTTCAATGACTTTTTTTTTCATGGCACTGAAAGAATCTTATTCATGTGTGACTAAGTGACACTAAAATTTATGCAAGCTTCTTACAGCAGAGGGAGTAAAGAAGGAAAAACACAACGAGGGTTTCTCCATGCAACTTACAAAAACATTATCAATGTGGTTCATTCATTGAGCAATGACAAACTCAGAGGCCTGTTACCAGCTGGAATGTACTGGACCAAGCAAAGAGGGAGAGTGGAACTGGGACAACCACAGCCTGAAAGTCAGCTAAAAATAGAGCACAGCAAGGCCATTGGAACACAACACACAGGACTGTCATGCATTGACAGTGCCCCTTTCCAGGTCGGTGTGTAGTGACGCAATTCATAAAGATTCAAATAGGTATTTGGGAGCTTTGGTGGCACAGGAAGCAGGTGAGGGGGTCCCACCTGGCCTGTCAGCTAGGGACATGTAGCGGGAGTGGTAGAGGGCTAGATTAGTCTTGCAGCATTTGAAGCTGTGCAGGTAGTGCTTAATAATGTACTTCAATAATGAAAACACTAAACGGCCATAGAGTGGAGTCACAATGGAAGTTCTGAGGCAAGAAAAAAAGCTGGTGTAAAAAAAGAATAGAAGGTCAGGGAGCCCATCTAATCAGACCTCATCATTTCAAAAGGAATGGATCGATTTCCTCTGCTGGGACTCAAGCTGAGAGTCCACCGCCCTCTAACCTGATAACTGAAGAATTTTGTGATATTATTGTTGGAAACTTCGATATACACTTTCTCTTACAACAACATTTCAGTTGTTTATGAGATGCTTTGTTTTGCAAGTTTTTCCTCTTTGTTCCTAGGGGATGATTGGTAGAAAACGCTGTCATGGTCTGTATGTCTTAGCACAAGATTACAATTTCATTGTTGGGGTGCCTGATGAAATGCACCGTTGTCACTGCTAGACTAAAAAAGCACCAGGAGGCTTCAAGTCACACCGCAGGAACCTGTAACACTACAAGTGATATCGATCATGTTCTTGTCTGATGTTTGTTTTCAAAGGTTCAAGCTCATAACAGATCTCCTAAAGAGCTGCCATGACACTGTCAAAAGGAGTCTAAAGCAGCACGCATATACAGGAGACATTTCTACAAGCATTCCCAGAGTTGATGTCCTACTGCTACAGGTAGCAAATGGCATATGAGCCTAACCATGTGCAGTTGCTGCTCAGGGAGCACTGTATGTAAGCAAACAAGTGACTGAGAACAAGAAAAAAAAGCATAAAATGCTCTTCTGGGATGTACTTGGTGATGGAGAAGGGCGGAATCCCCTGGCTATGGAGTTTTTTGCTTGAAATACCACATTCTGTTTCAACATAGAGTGGATATTTTTGCCCTGCTGGGGGCTTGCTGTGGTTCACTAAGCTCTGCCCCACTGAAAAGAAACTTTTCATGCCATGTCTCCGCAGAGTGCTGCGTGAGGTATTTGTGTCGGTAGAAGAGCTGGAATAGCTGTGATTGAGTTGAACGCAAGAGCAGAGCTAATGCAGGGGTTGAGGAAGGTTGAATACCAAGCTGCCAAGGTAAACCCCATCTCTGCTTTCTCATTATAGTCCATTAGTGGCTTGAGAAAAAAGGGAAACAACTGTATACAGTTTATGTTTAGCATCAGCCCTCCATAACTCACCAGGAGCTATTTCACCTGAAGAAGACTGTCAATAGGCCATTTTAAGACATTGTCTACAGTGTAATCTGGCTGACTGACAAACTGCTGCTTGCACGCTGACGTAGCTACAGGACATAAAACTTCAGCAAGCTAAAGTGCACTCAGCAATTCTTTGCATTCATCACATTGCATACGAGCCCAGTTAACTTTTTAAGCGATTTTACATCCTGAATGCCTAATATCTATGACTACTGTAAGTTGTTACATTCCAACTTATCATTTACTTGGAGGATGCTACCAAAAAAACCCCCCATTTGGGAAGAATCTTTGCTTCAGTCCTGATTTGACATCACAAATTACTGTCAACTGTCATCTAACAGTCAGTGTCATAAACTGAGAAAGGCAAGACACTAATTTTTCAGGTATTGTGATGATACACATTGATGGCAGGTTTTTGAATACTTCTGCATTCTAACCATGTCCACTGACACTAAAAGAAGCACCTGTTGATACCTTCCCTCCTCTTGATGAGCTTTCTCCACTTCTGTAATGAGTCAAGATGAGAGTGAACTGACAGTCTTTTATGATCTTCCTTAAACTGTCACTGTAGATGTGCTATTGGCAAGCTACTTACTGTCTAAAAAAGGAAGCAAAGGACTCACTGAAAAGTTATATTAGCATCTTGTTACCAACCACATTTCAGAAGTTGCTTAAAGTCTGGTAAGTGACTATCCAAACATGTCAGCAGCTGGTGACACTACTGCAAGCAGAGGTGATCTTCCAAGTCAGAGATATAGTTAAGCCCTAACTACACCGAGTGGTGGAAATAGAAAAAAAATTCATTGCAAGATGCACTGTGGCTGAGAAGGTGCCATCTGATCATCCCTGTAAATATGCAAACTGAAATTCCCCTTGGGCTGCATCACAGATGTCAAAGTTCCACCAAGTCCTGGCAGCGTGTTCACCAAATGCTCTGACAGCCGAGACTTTCATCTCAGGCGATGTTGTGATAGTATGTCAGTGGCTCTGTTTTTGCAGACATGAATCACTCATGATGTCAGCCTTTCCTAAATGACCTTCGCAACACATGGGAGCAGTTTCATTTAAATGTTCTTACCTCCACTTACCACACACAGTGTTTTGAACTGGGCGTGCTTAAAGATCTTTTCTACAATATACTCATTAATTACACAAAGTGAGATTTTTCACACACGCAAAATTTTCAGAAGGCACATAATCCCAGAAGAGGTCCACATGAATAGCAGCATCTAGCTTGACCATTTACATGTCTGTATAACTTTGATATCTTGCAAAGGACAGTTCTTTAACCAACAGCCTGATAAGGAGGCCTGCATTTATTTGTTAAAGGTTCCTTTGTGGATAAATGATGGTAACACAAACCATCACTGGTTTAGTACACACTACTTGTGAATTGAAGAGCAAGCCCATGGGGTGGTCCGTCCAGGTCTACAAGACGACTCCACTGTATTACCTAAAGATTGCCTGCTCCACGAAGGGGAAGGCTTCTGTATCATCCTCAGAAGATTAAAAGTAGATTTTCAAGTGCAGGTGCTTAGGAAGGGAGTGAAAAAATACAAATCCAGGGATCAGGGACTTGAAAAAAGCAGCTGCCAAGTGCATGTAGCTTTGGACTTGAGATGTAACTGAAGCCCAAACCCTAGGGTTATGTTAAAGGTAACTTCTAGATCATGCTTCAGCAGATATAGAGCCAATTAGAAATACCTGCACTGGACAAAGCACATTGTAAACGATAGTTTGGAAGATCTGAAACTACTCTAAGTCATCTAGAAATGTAAAGTTCAGCTGGTGAAGCCTGCTTTCTAAATTCTTCTAAATAATAACTGTCCTAACAATACAAATCTGCTAGCATTCTCACCCTACTTTTCCCTCTAAATGTAAATGTGTATGTTAAAGAAATTGAAAGGTAGCAACAGAGAAGCTGAATAAAGGATGGAGATAACGGCTGCAGCGAAGCAGTTTCAGTAGATATCTATGTGCCACATGTTGAGGGTGTGAAGTCAGAACGAGCCTTACAGCGCCAGTGGCTGGCAGTTCTAACTCTGGCGCCACTGTGACCTTTCCTCCTGCCCAAAGGTGCATTACTGCAAGACTGGGAAGTGGTAGCATGGAAAAGTACAACCACCACATCCACTCCCACCTTCTCTCAGCTTATTTCTCACCTTGCTGGAAGAAGAGATTGAGTTGCTTCACGGTGTGGTTGCTTGTGGGTTTGGGGTTTTTTTTGTTAAATCTCGGGGCAAACCCCACCTACTTTACTTACACTACTGTAGGGCCTCGAGGTAGCATTTACCAAGAAATGAGATCTGCAATTAATAAATATAGGAAGACAATACTGTCAGTGGTTAGAACTGCTGCCACACTCATGAAGGTTTGAGGCAGCTCAAAGGTTATCAGGCTGAACAAACAAGGATGGAAAGGAAAGCAAAAAGGCGACAGGACTAAAGGAAAGAGAGACTTCAGGAAATAATTAAGCATTTTTTGGAGAGACTGGTAGCTCAATGGAGAGAAAAGCTACACAGAGCATCAAGTCATCAAGGATAATGCAGGAAGGACTTGAGTCATGATCAGCATGTTACTGAGTAAGCTGATGAGCCAGAGCTACCACTTCAGAACCGGCTGGAGGCAAGGTAGGAGAGACATCCAGAGACAACCAGATACCTGACAAGCAAATGATGCAGTTCAGGTACTGCTGAATGTTCTAGAAACACAAAAAGCACTGAGGTCTTTAGAATACTTCAGTATTCTGAACTTTGTAAAACAAGAACAGGACTAAGAAATATGAACTGTCAATTAGCTAAAATCTATTCTAGTAACCCCTTGAGACAAACGTGTGTCTAAAATCAGGATGGATGTTTGTGTGTGGTAACATTACTTTGATTTTTTTAGGAGAGGTGTGAAGGGGAATGAGTCAACCTTCTCAACTCCCCACCCGTCCTTTGCCTCCATTTTGTAGTAGGTACAGGGTGCCAGAGGCACAGCCTGTGCTTGCTCTGTGCATGCTAGGACACCCGTGTCCGGTCCAGTCTCACCCTGATGCTGGTGCTTCAGTCTAAGCATGTTCGTGTGCCTTCCAAGTACACTCTGCTCAGGCATTTTTGCTCAGAAAATTTTCGCTCAGGAAACTTGCCTCCATTTCCAGCCAGGTTTTAGAGATGCTTTTAAACTAGATTGGTAATCTGGAAAAGGTTTGGAGGGCCTAATTTTTTTTTTTTTTTTTTTTTAACTAAACTATCTTAAAGTTAGTTAGCAACTCTGGGAAAACATTCTCTGTGCCAAAAGAGCATGTGAAGCAGCTGTTCAGTACTTATGCAAACACCTGTGCATATTTTTAAGCTTACTAACAGTTGGAATAGCTTTCCCTCTCACCTCAATACTATGCTAATACTTATTACTTATATTGAAGCCTTTGTTCATGAAATATATTCATATTTTAATAATTCTGTCAGTGAAAAATATTGAGGCATAATGATGACATGACTAAAATGACAATCTTTCTGTGGTACTTGAAAGATTCAAGCATTAAGAGTAGGATTTGCCTCCAAATCAGAGACAAGGTTTAGCAGGCACAAAATTGCATCGCTTTTCTGAGACTGCTCTCTTGCTTCTCCAAAATCTTCATTTTCTTGAAAAACAAGTTACAGAATCACTGATGCTGTAAGTGACCTCTGGAGATCGCCTAGTCCAACCCCACTTACTCAAAGCAGGGTCAGCTTGAGCAGATTACTCAGGGACATGCCTAGGGAAGTTCTGAACGTCTCCATGGATGGAGACTCATCCGCCTTCTCTGGGCAACCAGCTCCAAATGCATTAAAGCCTTCTGGATACTCTGTCATAACCATGACTTTAGAAATGTAAGTTTACTTTACTAACACAGCTCATACAGAGATGTCTATGCAAGTCTGCCACAAGCTAAAATCATTCAGAAGTCTGAACACCACCACTACTTTAGAACAGGGTGTTAATTGAAATGTCTGGAGAGCAGTCAACCTTCAATAACAATCAATTAGCTGTTCATCTGTGCAAATCCCAGACAAGCACTATTTACAAGGAGAAGCGTTCGGTACTATGACTGTGGATTTCAGAGACAGTGGAAGAGCCAGGACCCAGACTGTAACAGACCTCACATACTTATTGAGGTACACAGGGAGGCTTAGTCTGTAGTCTAGGGATAGAAAGTCCCCGGAGAAGTCAGAAGCTGCATAGCTGTATTGAGAAAGTTTGGAATCTCTTGTGAATACTGTATCACTTGTCAACTCATCCTCCAGAAGTTAATTCTCTGAACAGACAATGCTCCTGTTCTCCGCTCTCCCTTTTCTTTCCCATTATTCCACACACACAAAAATTCAACCTCTCTCCCACACTTTACCTCTCCACCTCAGGGATCACCGTTCTCACATCGCATGCCTCCACCCATTTCCAGGTTTCTAAGAACTTGCTGAAGACCACCAAACCCCGAGAAGTAATTTCATCACTCTCATGACAGAAGTAGGCCTGAAAGAAAAAGAGCGCTCTCCTTCACAAGCAGCATTTTTGACACTTAGCTGTAACGTCATGGAAAACAAGAACAGTGGATCCTGCCCAGCTGGTGGCTCAACAGCATTTCTAATACTGTTGAAGGCCAACAGTGACAACCTTCCCAAACTAATTTGTTCCACCATGTTGGTTTCAGCATAGTTTCAACAACTGTTAAAATTATTTAACTGTATTATTGATGTGATTGTTAGGGCAAGAGAGCAAACCAAGAGTCATTTAGAGCTTCAGGGATGGTTTCCCCCCTCCCCTTGGAAAGACTCGCCCGATAACGTACTGGAGAGTTCATCCCATTACCTATGTTATAGACAGACATATGCAAATAGGCAAGAGACAAATGAAAATTTAGGTCAAACTATATCAGACTCAGAAACCAATTCTTTGGATTGGTCATCTGTGGCTGGATGCCCACGTAACAGAGAAAACTTCTCAGCATTACCGTATTCAAGAGAGATGCAGCATTTCATACTCTTTTGGCCCTCGCAATGCAACTTTTAAATACTATTTACAACGGGCATTCAGTAATCAGCAGCTACAGTCATCGGATGTACGCGCAGCCTGTAAAAACTCTATGTGCTGGCAGATCAAGCTGAAGATGACTTCAGGCAACATAAAAGGAAAAGGGAACGAGCTATGGAAAAAATGTAGGAAAGATCAAGCCACGGTAAGACTTCCCTCACAGGCAATACAAAGCGACAACAGAAAAGCACCTAAGCACGTTGGCAGATATGAAAGGACAGTCAGCTCCAGCAAAGGGATGGTGACAGCTTCTGACAACAGAAATATTGTTTCACAACCTCTTTTTACTGCAGGAATAACAAAAATAGTCTCATAGCCTCAGTTTGAAATAAATAGTTCACTACGCTGCTTGCTTTTTATGTGGGATACAAAATGGCAAGTTACCTACATCAGGGGCTGAGAGGTTTTTAATACATGTTAATGGATTTCTTTTCTACAAACGTAGTAGTGCAAGGAGAAAGCTCATCCAGGAATGGTTTGGCAGGTTGCAATATTGGACTAGGGGAGATTAGCCCATAATTCAAGGCCAGTTTTGCATGCAATGGGATCTTAACGGGCTTTCTTACAGCTAATTGTAGCACTGACTGGAGAAACAGACTTGATTGATCAATACACTATTATCTGTGTTTAAAAGGATAATTCCTTTTCTTTCAAACATTTACTGTTGATCCCACTAAATATGGTTCTACCATCAACCCCCCCCAGTATTCAAGCTCATTAACATCTGCACCTTGTCCTTCATGGTGAAATCAGAACTTTCTCTTAGCAAGGTTGCTCCTTACCAAGGAAAACAGCTAAATCTGTCTTTCTGTAGTCTGCATTTTCAGAGAGCAGGTCAAACTGCAACAGCTTTCATTTAGGAGTTGTTTCAGTATCTACCATGTAGGCCTTTGTAGCAACTAAAAAGAGCTTCCCCCCCACTGCCCCCGCACCCATCCTCTCACCAAATGCTCAACTTTTTGGTCAGCTTACCTTACCCCGATACATATTACTCAAAATCAGAATGCAGAAGATTTTAAGTAGTTTTAAAAACAAATAAATAAAAACATTAAATGCCAAACATGAAATAATTGTTCCTGTGCATTACTCCAGACCGACATAAATAACCGTACATTGCTAAAACCACATCAGATATAATTTGGTGGGTACTGAGATGTGCCTGGTGCCAAATCACCACTTAGCTGAAATCACAATTCATCAGAGAGACTCATTCTGTCAGTGAAAGTCACTGCCTTCTCAAATATTCCCAAATTTCTCAAGTCAGGGCATGGGTGTCTGGAGCTACAAGCTTCTTGAAGAATTGACTTACCTCTTTCTTTCTTTTCCTTCTAGGTAAAAGCAAATATTGCTAGTCATTCCCGTTATGCAGTACTCAAAGCATATTTTAGTCAGATTCCATTGTGTGCACATGCACACACTCTCCAACCTCGTTAAAGGTAGGAAACGTGGAATTATTTTTTATCCTCATCCATTTACTTGTTATGTGTGTTTCCAAGCTATTAAATTACATTGCATAGCTCAGTGCTCCCAAACGACAGAAATGATGATATAACCCTCCAGACCAAAGTCTTTCCGTTCTGGTACAGGAGCACAGAGTGACCCATTATAGTAAGCCAAAAGGTTCCATGAAACAGTGATACAAAACACTTAATTGCTATATAGCAAGGACTAATTAGGATATTTTGATGAACTCTCTTTAGAAACTGTCCAGCAGGTCTGTGGTCTACAGACCATAGTCTGTGGATTAACTTCAGGTTTTTTATTTAATTTATGAACCCCAGCAACTGAGTTTGATTTACCCGTAAAGCAAAACAAAAACCCCCAAACACTCCCTTACCTATCTTTTTTTCTTATTCAAAACCAGAAGACTGTGCGTGATCCATGATGTGAAGGTGGATTTGTCCAAGATCTGATGTTAGGTTGTTAATTTCTATGAAACCATGCTTAATGCTGAGTTGCTTTCTTGTATGTGGTGTTCACGTAGTACTGTAATAGTCTCCATTAACCCCTCACCTTGTTAGTCACTTAATTCATTTGCCTGTTTCCTTTCTCTGGTAGAGCTGCATTTTCAAATCATCAGTTAAAAGCTCAAGTATCAACAGTTAATCGTCCATGTAATGATTACACCCAGCAATAATAAAATCCTTGAAGTTAGAAACTGATCAGATGAACAGTGTGAATTACTTTATTGGTTATAACCAGTAAGAAAACATTTGCAAAGGCTAGAGGCAAATACAATTCAATTTAGAGTAATTCATGCTAAACCCTGACCACTGAGCTTTCAAATTAGAGCCTCACAGATTTCTATGTCTTCATATTCATTTTTCTTCATGGACTGATTAGTTTTCGTTCCATTTCTGGTCTATGTCTTATTCTTTAACTTGCACAAAGCTTAGAATTATATTCAGAGGTACACATTTTTGTGGTGGGGTTGAGTGGGAACTCAAATAAATGCGATTTATATGAAAGAATCCTGACCTCCATAGCACGACGTCAAGGAGAAGCACTGCTGTAGATAGATGCAAAGGAAGCTGGCACAGGCACATTTCTGTTTGAAATACTACAGCAGCTCTTCAAACTAGTTCTTATGGTGAAAGGTTCTGGAGCTTGAAGGTAATACGATGCTTGTTTGACCAGTCTTAAAATTCTAAAATGATCTGATTAACATTTTGCTTAACCAGTAAGCAGAATACTACGTGAAAATGATTACCTGTATTTACATCTTTTTATTCTGTTCTTGACCTGCGACATTTCATTTCATACACACTGTTTTGAGTAATCCCAACACAGAATGGAAAAAACATGTCAGTTGTTTCATTTCAAGAGAGTTTTAATCAGGTAATTACAGGAAAAAACATTTAAACAATTTTTATGGTGTTATCTTCTATGTCAGCTTACAAGGATATGATGTAACAAACCAGTTACAAACTTAAAGGCATATTTACATTATATACTGAAAGTAACAAGCTATATTCATATTAATAAAGGAAACATCTATGGGATGAGTTAACTAAATTATACATCATTTAGTAGAAAGAAATAGCAGTTGAGGTTGAATGGAAACAATATACACATGAGGCACTTTGAGGTCATTAGGGTAGAAAGCAAATGGCACCAAGCAAGAGAAGGGAAACTATGTACAGCTTACACCGCAGCTTTGAACATGAAGGCTTCTTCTTCACCAAATGCTTTGATTTCTTAAATGAAGCACAACTTTCGCAATTAAGAAAAAGAAGCTTCCAGGGAAGAAAACCCCAAAAAACAACCCAAACAACCTCCCCAACCCCTCCTTCTGTTTACCAGTGCACTGAAGGAAATGGAAGTTTTACCCACCCAGCTGCTGGACTAACAGTACCATAAGGCATCTTTTCAAAGTTCTTGTTTTGTTGCCAGCCACCACCCTCGATCTTCATTTTACCAATATGAATCTATCACTGTACTGGCTGCATACTGTGCCATAAGCTCGCAAGGGATTTAAAGTCTAATTTAAACCTGTTCATTATTTACACGGGAGTTCAACGTTATCCTCCAGGTACACGAGCAGATCGTTCTGAAGAGAACACATCTGAAATGGAACGTTATATATTCCAACACGCAAAATTAAGACATTCTTCAAAATACCTTTGTTTCTCTAGAGGAAACTGCACTGGTTAAGACTGTTTGGGAACATCCCTTTCCTAGGGTTTGGAAAGGCATCCGAGTTTTATGCCACCGTTTGCTGCTGTTTACTAAACAGTTACCATAGTAATTGTAGGTTATTAGCAGAGTATTGCTTTAATCTGGCAGGCAGCTGTAGGTGTACCCTGCACAACCGCTGCACCGCATGTGCCAGCGCACAGACCCACCTGCACCAACTCAAAACTCGGTTCGCATCGCAAACCGAAAGGCCGGGTTCCCTCTGCACGAACATCAGCACTCCCTCACTTTGCTGTGGGAAAGAGCTTCAAGGGGCTAAATAAATAAATAAATAAAATAATAATAATCATAAAAAAAATATCTCTTATGAACCCAGTGACAGAATCAAAAGCATTTTCATTTCATTCCTGATTTTTATAATCTTGTGTAATGGGCTGTTGTAACTATTTTAAACCTAATGAAATATATGGTTAAAGCATTTTTACCTTCAATCAATATTACTAGTGAAACTGAAGAAGGATGATGAGATAAAGAATCACTGTAAAAGTCCAAATTTTTATTTTGTAAACTCATAACTGAAGCTTAACATATTTTTGTAGCTTAAGTTGCGCACCCATAGCCAGTTAAATTACTACGTACGCAAACACCGTGCCTGAATGCAGCTGGATGTTTTTCCCCCAGTAGATGGTGCAGGAGCGCTGCTAGCATTTAGCTTCTTCCCCTGCTTGAAAGGGGAAATACTTAAATTTTCACAGTAACCGAGTCTTTCAACAAGCGAGGGACTTAATATTCACTGATGGTTTCCAAGGCTCGGGCCTCCCCTCCAAGCAACACAAAGCTGTGCGACTACACGCCTGACAAACTGCAGTCCTGACGTTAAGGGCCAGGGGAGGAGGAAGGATGGGGGAAGAAACTTCTCTTTTCTGCAATAACTTCCTTAAGCATTTGGGAAGAGACAGAACAAATGTTACATGCTGTCAAAAAGAAGAGATGCTCGGATGGAACAGCCCATTCTGGAGCGGGTTTGCTGCACGTCCACCTTCCGCTACTCGTCTCGCAACCGCAACAGTGGGCACGAGCCCCAGCGCCAGAAGGAAAAAAAAAAAAAAGGATGTGGGTGCATCCTACGAAAACCAAGCCGTAACGGAACCGCCTATCTTTGCAGTTCTTTTAGTCGCTCTCAAACTGGGCATGCAGGCTGACGCCTCCAGCACAAGCAGAAAAAGTGAACATATGTCAGTTCAGGAACCCTTTTGAGACGGGTCAAGTCTTCAAAGAGGAAAGCAAAAAGGTGAACGCATTTTTAGCAGCCAAGTGGTTAAACGCAAGGTGAAAAATATTAATGCACACATTCAATAAAAATATTAAAGCATATATGTCTCATATAAAATACAGTACAGGACCAGGAGTTCCACTGCGTCGTATAGTGCTCAGAGGAAACTGTTAAACTCATTTCTTTCTGAAGTATATACACAGTATGATTCTACAGCATTTTCCTATACAGCCAGCAAGTTCTTTTCTTAGGTTGTTCATACCTCTCTTCACCTTGACTTAGGAACCTAGCGCTTACAAATATTAAATTCCTCTCTTTCACTAGAAAAACATCACCTTTTTTTAATCAAAGTTGTTTTTAAAGTTAACAGTCTATTCTAGGCCACCAAGTTTAGCTTAAAGTGTGAGAAGCATGAAAAAAAAAAAAAATCAACCAGAGTAGCAGCTTTCAAATATATAAACATTAAAAACCAAGACTGCTGCTACCATGTCATAGCCTTGGATTTAATTCATCCAATCAACTCTTAATACAAAACTAGAAGCTCTTCCGTAACTTCTACAGTTATCAATATATTTGTCTTCTTTTCAATGTGAAATAATACTTTGAGATGATCTATGTACACAAGGTGGTTGATTCAAGCAGTAATATAAATATAAATGTTTTCTTTTAAAAAGTATTTTACAGGCAGATAATATTATATATACACTTGCTCATTTTACTTCTGGGCTACAAAGGAAATTTAAGGGCACTGATACATGCAGAAAGAAAGTATACTGAAGAAATGCATAGGAAGTGAGAAAAGTCAGTCATGTGCATCTTTTAAAATCAATTAAGATTTTTTGTTTGTTTAATAATAATAAAGGTATACTGAGGACCGTCTGTCCCGCTCCAGCCAGGATATCAAACAGGCACCTCCGCTAATGAATTATGACTGTTTTTAGTGTTCTACGTATCTTTAATGAGAAGTAAACATCTCTTATTTCATGACGGAGCAAAGCATGTTAACGTTTTTAAAAAAACCCACCTCTCTATAGATTAATCTGTTAATTCTTATCTGAAAGTAAACAGTGCACAAAGCCGTAACAAGTATCGTACACAATATACCACCGTGCATACACATACATACACACTCTCTCTCACTCCCTCCCCCCAGCCTCCCTCCACATTTCCTCAATTAAGAAGTTCACTCCAATTTTGCCCGGGCTGTAATTTATTTCTCAAGCTAAGTCTTTTGTTGTTGTTTTTGAACAAAACACACAGTACTTTTGTTCTTGCCCATTCAAATAAGAAGTAGTTGCAGTTCAAAATAATGAAAACAATTTCACTTTTGTTATTAATCTTTTGTTTTAATCATAGTACTTCATAAACAGCTGAACAGGATCCTAGTTTAACAGAAGGATAAACAAGAACACTGATGACAATTTGTTACAACTGCCTTAATGTACCTTTTGCTTAATGAACATTTGAATATGTAATAAAGTATTTTTGGAGGACACCCCAAAAGAAAACAACTTGCTGGTTGAGCAACAGAAACAACTTCCGTTTTGCTATTATGTTGAAATCAAAGTCATTTATATATAAAAATAAATGTTATGTTCTAACAAGAACATTTTAGACAATTACATCTGTGCTTAACAAAAAAAAATATTGGTCACTCAAGACTAGAATAATTAATATTTTAAAGGTTTTTAGATTATCAGAATGTATGGATACAACTCAACACAAACTGTAGCTGAAGGGAAACAGGACTGAAAATATCAAATTTTCCATCTGGAATAAAAATGTGACTAAATTAACTAATTAAATATTTAAAATACTACCATGGAATGTGACAGTAGATATGGTCCATACCTACTATATCAGAGGGAAGGAAAGTTTAACATGTAATAATTCGTACCTTACACATTTAGTTAAATATAAACATTTGTTATTTATACATAAAGTCGCTTCCAAAAAACTATTAATAAGTGATTTAGTTGCACTTAAAATCAGTTTCATTTCTCATTTGCTGAGTATTAACTTTTCTTAATCTTAAATCAACTGTCACTAGTGCACTTTTAGTTAACGTTTTGCCTCAGGTAAGTTTTAATCCTTTTAAAAGAGCCCCCTCACCTAAACCGTGAATGTACAAAGTGGCAAAAGTTAATCCCTTTTAGTATAATCATAGTTTATATACTCATTTTATAGCCAATAATAAGAATAGGCTTTCCTTTTGCAAAATCTCCTTCACAACTTGCAACAAATGCCACGCTCTCAAAGGAAATAGTTAGGCATGGCTAGCACTTGTAAAATGCCAAGGTCTGACAAGTCTTGTTGCTTCCTCCACATCAAGCATCTCTGACATGAAAGAAGGTTCCCTTCAGCTTGCCAAAAAGCTTCCACAAATCCAAGTTAGATGCTTCCTGGAAACAAGAGATTTTTCAGCTCTGTTTGGCACGCGCCCGGCTCATCCCGCAGCTTTATGCTTTCCTCCACAGCACCCACACACCTCACCACAGTGATGGCATGCTCTCAAGGGGAGGTAGCAGCACATACAGGGAGCAATGAACGAGAGCGCCACCAGTGCTAACCAGCGTAAGCAGAACTTGTCATCACTAGTGTCACACGAGCAAGGATCAGAGAAATCTCCTTCAGAGTCCGACATGCAGTGATACAGCATGCTCTCTGCGCAAAGCATGCAACTAACTTGGTAGATACATCTTTTAATAGGATCTGGCGCATCTTGACATTTCCCTCTGCCGTTATCTTCGTGATTAAACCTTTCCTGGCAGTATATACAGCGGGAACGCTCACCATCCTCTTTTCTTCTTTTTGAGTTTTTAAATTTTGATGAGGAAGGCTGAGTCTTAAATACCACAGAACTCTTTGAGTCTTTCAGGGAATTCAACTTAGTTCCATCCCCACACGGGTATAAATAGTCAGATTTTTTACTGTCTGATTTAGAAAATGATGTATTTGAGTCTGCGTCATCCCGCTCCAGGTCGTTCTTCCACATGTCAGGATGCCTGTAGTCTGCATAACGACGTATCAAAATGTCACGAGGGTTTATTCTAACAATTTCGTCTTCATCCTGAAAACTAACGTGTCTGATTGACTTCAGTGGGACCTGAAACGGCAAAGCAAGGTACGTTTACTACAGTGAAGACCCAAACTTATGTCCACCTACAATGTCAAACGTAAATTAAAAAATTAAAAAACAGGATTTTTTCCCTTGCTGCTTGAAGATAAAAATTTCAGCTTATTTTCTTTCCAGTACAATTTACAGACTTCCCCACAATAATGAGCCTTCTGCACTATATTAAAAACCATGAGCTTCAGTATTCTTTCCTGACTTTGTAGCGCCTCTTAACAGCTTTGGTTATTTTGGTATCCACATAAAACTCAATATTGTTCTTTGAATTATGTTCAAAATTCAGGTTTTAACATCTTACAGTGGCAACTCATTCCACAGAGGAATTACACCTTACGTGAATTTCCTGATTTCACGTCAGTGATGATCCACTGCCGTAGGATTAACTCCCTGTTACGTTCACTTTGAGACACTCCTATTTTCTAGGAGCTTTCCTTTATTCCCGCTCTAAGTTTTCAAACTCCCCCCACTTTTGCAACAAGAGCACTGAATACCGGTTACTTATTCTCAAAGCTGTATTCTAGATACGGATTTTGCCATGTGAAGAATACTGCTCAGTAGCATGATCCATAAATAACAATAGCTTCTAAATGCATCTCCCCTTAACTAATACACAGTACTTAAATTGATTAGTTTAGGACACCTGTGGGCAAACACCTAAGCATTTCTTAAATTCTCAACTTGTAACGAACTGACCATAATCCAAGACCTTTTACCTCAAAAAGCAAGTAAGAAGGAACATGCTAAACACATAAAAAGCAGCAGCAGAGAGATGAGACAGAGTTCTTGATTATTCTGCCTTACGATGAAAGGCCACGGAGCCATGAAAAAGTTGTCAAAGGTGGCAAATTTGAAGCATCCAAATCAAAATCATAGAATCATAGAATGGTTAGAGTTGGAAGGGACCTTAAAGATCATCAAGTTCCAACCCCCCTGCCATGGGCAGGGACACCTCCCACTAGAGCAGGTTGCTCAAAGCCCCATCCAGCCTGGCCTTAAACACTTCCAGGGATGGGGCCTCCACAACTTCTCTGGGCAACCTGTTCCAGTGCCTCACCACCCTCACAGTAAAGAACTTCTTCCTAATATCTAATCTAAATCTCCCCTCTTCCAATTTAAAACCATTACCCCTTGTCCTATCACTAGACTTCCTGACAAAGAGTCCCTCTCCAGCTCTCCTGTAGGCTCCCTTCAGATACTGAAAGGCTGCTATCAGGTCTCCCCGGAGCCTTCTCTTCTCCAGGCTGAACAGCCCCAGCTCTCTCAGCCTGTCCTCATAGGAGAGGTGCCTATT
>VZSF01009099.1:0-27023 GCA_013398295.1 Chionis minor | reverse complement strand
ATTTCTCAAATATGATGGAAAGTGGCTTCGCAACTTGGTCCGCCAGCTCCTTCAGGACCCGTGGATGAATTTCATCAGGTCCCATGGACTTGTGCACTTTCAGGTTGTTCAGGTGGTCTCGAACCTGATCTTCTCCTACTGTGGGCAGTTCTCCATTCTCAGAGCCCCTGGTTTTACCTACTGTGACTTGGGCAGTGGAGTTAGAGCCCTTGCCAGTGAAAACTGAGGCAAAAAAGTCATTCAGTACCTCAGCCTTATCCATATCCTGGGTGGCCAGGTCTCCCGTTTCCTTCCGGAGAGGGCCCACAGCCTCCCAAGTCCTACCTTTTTCCCTGACATAGCTATAGAATTTTTTCCTATTGTCTTTGATGTCCTTGGCCAGATTCAGTCCTCTTAGGGCTTTCGCCTGCCTGATATGGTTCCTGGCCACTCGGACAGTTTCTCTATATTCCACCCAGTCCACCTGTCCTTGCTTCCACCCTCAAATGTAAGATGTAAGATAGTGGACTGCCACTAAATGTTACTAAAATCATGTTACAAGTGACTTTCAAGAAAAGGTGTGAATAATGACAGGATAAAAATTTAGCGCGTGTGTATGGAAGGAGCTCCTGAAAACAGCAGATAGTGCCACAAAACCACCAAAAGTCTCAGTATGTCCCAGTATTCCTGCCTTACAGACAGGCAATTATTTTCCTACACTGTAGGGCTATTATAATCGGAGCCAGAATATAAGCGAGCTTCAAGTCAAATTCCGCCTTTTTCTCCTGTCAAGTGCACAGCCTGCAAACCATCTCACAGAAAAGACTGGGGAAAAAAAAAAAACAAACCACTCCCTCATGCATTAGCACTACAAATTCTTCCAGAATCATGAATTATTTGGGAATGCAACTATGGCATCAGTATTGCTGCTTTGAAAGTCTTTACCTTATTAGTACTGATCAAATTAATGAGAATTACTGTGTCACCATTCTATAGTCTAGGACAGCAGCTGAACTGCACGTTCCTACTCTGTTGCAGCAAAGTACTGAAGACGATGTTTTAAGTTAACACACTCCTATTTCACTTTGTACATGTCTGTGCTCCTAGTACACTGAAGTCTGCATGCCCTGGTTTTGGGGTAGGAGGCAGAGGAGGGAAGAGGGAAGGCAGCTGGGAAAGAGGAAGGAATAGCTTCTTAAAATATGCCAGCTTCTGATTACATAAGAATATCTGTAGCCTGGCCTAACCATCACTTCCCCACTTGATAATCCTTGTGTGATATATTTTAAGTACAGAACTGTAATTAGAGCTGCTTTGCCCTGGGAGCCTCAACGGGAGTATGCTAACAAGAGTAATTTTTTTTCTTGGCTCCAAGCCACGTAGTTGGACTTCCACAAAGTCTTGAGGATACAGGGTGAAGAAAGGTTATATCCTATTTAGCTAACATCACTGCTTTTCCATACTTCCCCAGGCTCTGATCCAAGCAGTTAGGCCTCCCCTTTGCTTATAAAAGCAGAGTGCTTCGCCACTCTATTCTGTTTTCAAACAAGAGAAAGAGCCTATTGTTTTAGCATCAATAACTAGCTATGGCTAATTGCCTTTTTTGAACAGCTACCAGCATAAATTTATCTATAATAATTACAATTCTGTATGTTACAGGCATAAAGGATCCTTACCCCACCGTCCACACAGAATATTACGCAAGCATTTAAGACATCAAATAAACCCCATTGTTTAAAAGAAAAAAACCCCAAAACCTCAAACTAAAAACCCCACCCACCCTCAACCTCCCATTCCCCAGACAGCTAATAGCCATTTAAGATCACTACAAATACTAACAACTGTTAAATCTGACCTCTTCTCAGTCTTTGAAGGCTTTTTATTTGTTTGAGGAGAACACACCACATGCATAGAATTAGTTTCTGTTTTTCAAGTCCCCAGCCAAACACCTACTAAAATGCTTAAGGTCTGACACGTTGCAAACAAGGCAGGATTATGGTTTTTTATGCGACTGATATCAAGAGCTAATTTTTTAAGAAAGCAAGTGGGAAATGCTGAAAAATAAGCAAACAGGTAAAATGTTGGACAAGCTTTAAAGTGCTTACGTACAGGGTGTTTAATGGGACCTATTATGAAAACACGAGGTACATGAAAACCTTAAGAACACTCCACAATCCAGATTTGGTTAGGTACCAATAGCAGCAAAATTCAATGGGAATAATGCACGTAGTCCTCTAGCCATTCAAAATTATAACTTGTGGCACCCCTGTGGAACAGCTCAAGCAGGAAGTGAGGAAGAGTATTACAGCAAACAAATTCCACAGAGAATCTCATTATGAACATAATTAGCCAACTGGAAATCAGGCAGAAAGTTTTTGTTGACGTGGCAGAACTCACTCGTATTACACCTTATTTGAAGGGGTGCACCTCTAAATAAGGCATGGACACTTGCTTGGTACTCTAGTCTTCCTTGTCTCTCCTCAAACAGATATACCTGACTGCTCAGCTTGCAATACGAGGACACCAGCAACTGCATATATCCTCACAAAGTACTAAATTTAACTTAAACACACATTGGTCCATAAGAAGCTGAAGAGCTGAGGGACTTGGGTATTTTTTAGCAGCAGCTGAAGTATTACAGGTAAAGATCTGAACTGTCATTGATCACTTCTGCAGTTTGAGCAGGTACTTCTTGAACTATTCAACTTACAAGCACAGTAAGAGTATTCAAACTTATTTATACAATGTCAAAACAATATACGTATTTACCTCAAGATCTGCTGTGCCACACAGTCACATGCATGGAGTTCAGCAGAGACAGTGCAGCATGTGCACGTACTGAACGGGAGATTTTGTTGACTTGCCTATGTTCTGAATGTGTGCACCACAGGACCATGCAAAAAGCATGGAATGTCGGATGCAGGTGGTGCTACAATATGAGAAAAATATTTTAAAGAATATCTATTTAAATTCCCATGGAATCTCCCATAGCTTCCATCTACAAGAAATGAATTCTAGCATTGTCATTTCTACAGAATTCCTACTTAATTTCCATCAGACAGGCACTACCCAGTACACCACAGCTTAAATTACCGTTTTCTCAGGAGCCGATTCTATATGTGCTCTTAAAACATACAGGTTCATTTCAGGCTACTGCACTTTTCTTTACAACTCAATGAAGACTAACAGCACATACATCAGTGGTTACTGTAGCTGTTAAGTGTTAGCTGCAATAACCTAATCACCCTTCTATTCTGAGAAATTTTTAAATTCTCTTTGCAAGTAAATGGAAAGAGGAAAAAAGTATGAGGTGACTTACACAAAGAGATAATTGGAGCTGATCAATCATTAAAAAACAACCAGAAGTTCATAATTTCAAGCTCTTTAGTCAGTCCTCCAGGTAACATTGCTTCTTTTGCCCAATATAGCAGTTAGAAAGCAGCTGATACAAGACTTTAATACAACCCTATCTTTCTCTGCAAGAATGACTGAAGGTATTAAAAAGCTTTATTTCAAGGAGCAGAAATATTTTCTGATGAAGTGTTCAGAACTACTTGAACTTGCATTCTGCTTTGACTCCTGTTATTAAACTTATTTTAAAAAGCTTCCCATGTGTTTGCTTCTAGGCACAAGACCCTCAAATTAAAATTATTATCCAACTCACTATTAAGTCTACTTCTATAGTCTAGAAAAACTGTCAGTCCTTTGAGGCTTAGAAAAAAACCAAAATGTATATAGTTAAAGGAAAAGCTGTAACATTGCCTTTCCAATCTAATGTTGTATAAATAGGACCTCTTTTAAAAAATGTCTGTACATCAGCTTTCCTCATGTTAATGGGTTTTTTTCCTGTTTTAAGAAGCTGTTTACCAATACCTGAATACTTTTCATGCATAACTGATATACTGCTTTCCTTTCTAAAACAAAATAGAGTACTTTAGTTTAAATAGGCAGTTAGAAAGCATAAACAATATGTCACTAAAAATATTAAGTGGGAGTACCCCACTGTGTAATGGATCCGAGATAAGCATTTTAAAGATACTTTTCAATATTTCTAATCAAAACAGCGTTAGTATACATGTAACCGAGATTGAGCTCAAAGCCAATTAACGTTTTCTGAACAAATTTAAACAGCTTTTCAAGGCTCCAGATACCGAAGTCTGTAATACAGAACTCTGATTTCAAAAAAAGGGAAAGATTTATTCACATAGTCTGCCGCACTACAAGCGCCTTCACAAAACTTTACCTTCTGTCATAATCATGCTGCAAGGCTTGTACTGACCATTTCAAGAATTTCAGAGTAGAATACTACATACAGGGACTTAGAACAAAAGTGCTTTCTTGTCAGAAACTACATACTGTGCCTTTAATGCAGCAAGCAAAGTAATATCCGCTTCTTTTGTTGGCAGTCTTACCTGGTTAGGTTGGCTAGGAAAACAGGCTCTCCTGGTGTTGAAATCCTCAAATGCTGAAGGCCTTAAATTTGCACTGTTGTAAGGTTCACTGGTTACTACAGTTTCGTGTTGGAAAAGGTGTTCTTTCATTAATGAACCTGATGTATTTTCTTGAGTAGTCTAGAATACATAAGAATTCCCTTGAAATGATTTTTGCATTTATATAGAAACCACACAAAATTCATACATAAATGCGTGAATATCCTATGTAATGTGTTAGAGGCATCTATAGAAACAAGTCTTTTTAAATACGCATTTTAAAAATACTTATAAGTAGGCAAGCATTTTCTTTACTATGAGTCAGCCTTGGAAAAATAAGGGTTGCTTCTCTGCAGAGCATACACAACTTGGGCAGCAGAGACACGTGCCTTAGTACTCAGTTGCCAAACCAGACCCAGGAACTTCTTTAAGGAGGGAGAGATTAGACCAGTCTCTGAGATTATGCTTTCTCTACCCACAAGGCTGCCAGTATTTACAAATATACAACTGGAGGAAAAAAATATCTGAGACTACTAAGGTTAAAGCTAATCAGACCTTTTAATAAATTAAAAATAAGATCAGCTGGAAAGGAACGGAGAGTCAGTTTTAACACATACTGGCTCAATTAAAATATCTAATTAAAGCAAGTGTGTATTAAACAGCTAATGACTGTCTTTTTGAAATTAAGACTATATCAGGCAATTTGATACAAAAATGAGACCATGTGGCAACATATAATGAGATATCTGCAGGACGTGTGCCACTCAGAATAAGAAAGAGGAAGTATGTTTGGGTGGAATATTGGCTTGTGAGACGATCCAATTTCTGAAAAGAACAGAAAAATCAGACAGTTCTCATTCTTTAAGCTTAACTGACTGGGATATACTTAGGATACCGTAGAGAATATTGATAGAAATCCCATTGGGTTGCCAAAAAACGTACTGTAGAATGTTTTGATTGTATTGAGAGATACTGTAAAGTTAACTGGCTGTCATCATCTGATAGCACTGATGAAATTCTGGTATCATCCAACTTCCAGCAATGAGAGCCTTTCGGCTTCATTATACAGACTTGTATATATAAAGAAAACATTGAGGGGGAAACAATAAAAATACTTCAGAAAACTACTGAGGCGGAGGCAAACCTAAAGTTTTGGTTAAGTACTAACACTGAATCACTAGTATTCATTTATCAAAATACTTAAGGAACTTATTCTGGGATTAAATTAGCACCTCACGTACATAACAGCCTAATGTATGAAGTTCTAAGACATCTAGATAAAGTCAAAGTAACTGTTCTGTAACTGATCTTTAGGAGAAAGAAAATAATCACATCACTAAGAAGAATATATGTATTGTTCAGAAGCACTCTGAGTGGAAAAACATTAAACTTGGTAATTAATTAATGATCAGCGATAATTAACACTACAGACCATAAACCCCATGAAAGACAACAGATCAATCACGTTAAAGTTCCGCTGAAAAATTCTGAAGAGAGGCAAAACTCCAGAAATAAGTACTTTTTTCAGATCCTTGAGCATGTCAGCTCCACTAAGCAATCGACCCTGTTGTTGTCAAAATTAAATTTTCTGGTCAAACACTGTTGGCAAAGGAGTACAAAAGAAATGTTGAAATGAATGGCAAGAGCTAGATTTCATGGATGTATACTTATTTTAAGAGGAAAAAGCATCAAGCATTAGTGCAATATCAGACATCTTCCTAGCAGGAGGTACTCCTCCAGATGCATTGCCCAATGACATAAAAAGCTTCCAAAACACTGGTTCAAACCACAGGAGAGCTGCATTCAGAATGAGGAAGAAATGCCTACAACAACTATTTTTGGTTTGAGCAACGTTATAAACGCTTACAAGCAGAAACTATTTAAGCTAGGAACAGACTTAACAGCTAGAAGCCATTTTACAGAAACCACAGCAATAAGCACCACCTAACTCTCTTACCCCCCCCAGCTATCATCAAAGTGAGTGGTCGAGGGAGAAGGACAAGAGCTGCAAAAACTACTGCTTCTTCCTTCCCAGGGAATAAAAAAAAAAAACCCCAAACCAAACCAGGAAACAACCCACATACTACCCACAAGCCAGTCTTTATCCCTGGGTGAGATGTGCAACATCCTGCATTATTTCCTGTCCCTGCAGGTGATCCACACCTTTTTTCTTCCGAAATAAACTACTTAAACTACAGAGCAAAAAGGACACATGCACAAGCTCACACTGACAGACACACACGTTCCTCTTGGCAGTCAAGAAGGGCTCCGTCTAATAAAGGATACAGGCACTGATCATCTATTACAGCACTAACTAGCAGCGCCAGACACTGATGTATGAAACACAAACCTTAATCTTAAAGCAAGCCTTTGTGCCCTATACGCAGCAATTATGAAGGAATGCTTTTATAAAATTCCTACACACACATCACAAGTCAAGCTAATTGACTTCAAGGACAAATTTGGGGGTGGGCAGGAGTCAGAGGAAGGCATCTGACCTTTGTAAGGGAAGAACTCACGAGACAGCTGTGGGGAAAGCGCAGGGCTCAGCCTACCAACCCAGGCACTGCAGGTAGGTGGACACAGCCTAACTTCTGGTATTTATGAAAAATGAAAAGCAATCGGGTCAGTTACGGTCTTACTCCACCTATAAATATTCACTATGCAGAACTACAGAAATGCCAGACGAATATCCTGAACTCTGTGTTTTTAAATAAACTGACAGCTTAGATACAGCCAAACCCACATTTATTAGTACAGCAAAAAGGCTTTTTCTTGGATGACACTTCCTGTTCCAGTGCGATGTTTTACGACAAGGTCATAACCACCTGAAACCCCACATTTATAATGGAAACACTGACAACCTGAAGGGAGAGGCCCTAGAAACAAGAATGCTATTGTATTGAAAACTCATTTAAGTAAAAAGCAAACATGTGAAGTTTTCCACAAGCCCTGAGCTTGGTATATTAAGTATACGGAGTATTACACACAAACACAGATGCACACATTCCCCTTTTCTACTGTCCAAAGCAATTACACCGCCCACATTCAATATCCTTTAACCACAGCCTGCAAAGTACAGTACTGGCATAGGTTATTCAGTATCATCTGTAAAGTAACCTACGCCAGTTTTTAATGCACAACGGAAATCTGGTTTGCTCCCAGCTGCTGGTATAATAATTACTGTCCTATGGTTGCTAAGAGATACTCTGAATTTTTTTCCAAGACTACTAAAACATTTCTGTGCGCGCAGGCAAAAGGATGCTGGGTAAAGCAATAAAATGACTCCAGCTGTAGCTCTCCAGCAGAATTCAAAGCCAGATGACAGCTGTAGAGAAAATGAAAACCAGACCGAGCTTCTCTTCTTCTTCAAGTTTTCTCTCCTTACTTCTCCCACTTTGCCAGAGTTAGGTCTGGGAGAGAATTCAACATTGTTCTGCAAACATTGTTAAAAATGTTCTGCTCTAAGTAAGTTTAATGATTACACAGAAGGATGGATGAGAGACCACATTTCCGTTGCATCCCAGTTCTTGTATTTACTTCCCATGAGGCCTGAAAATCTGCTCTTTGAAGCTAACCAACAAGAAGCGTTTAAATGTTTTTTCCTTAATTTCTTTAATTGTGAATAAATGATACACGTTTAAAAACATCTGAATAACTTCCTTCTGCTTTAGCTATTTCTAAGACTGATGTAGCAACTATTTTCATATTTGGCAAAGAAACTCTATTATAATCAGGTATGAATTTCTGACATGGACTGAAATACTGCTTAGATTACTCTGAATGTTTTGTACAGTTTGAAGTAAAAAAACCAAGGCATTTGACATGCCTCTCTCTTTCAAAGCTGTTCTACCTGAATATCTAGAGTATACTAGAGGTTTTTAGGGATTGCAAGGAAGGAACTAATAAATTAAAACACAAAGCGTAACTCTGAGGTAATAACGGAGATTGAGATGTAAAGAGGCTGTTAGGGATACTGGTGTGAAAACAAAAAAATTCCTCCTCTTTTTTGAATACTACTCCAGAAAAAAGATTAATAAACCCAAATAATTTTGGCACAATGTATTGTTAGATTTAATTTAAAAGGATAATATCAATTAGTATGACTTCTAGTTCTAGGAACTACACCTATACAATTTATTAAGTGCGCTAAATACTGCTCATCTTCAGTGTTGTGTATCATGTAGTATTTCCTTCTCCGTAAAACAATACAGTGTCAAGAGTAAATTACCTCACACTGCCTTACAAATCATAATGCCAAGTTATTTTTGTAAAATAAAAATTCTGCAAACCTTTTGTTTATAGACAAAATAAATTGGTCACTAAACATTTACAAAACGGTAGACGAGCCATTTATGTCCTCCTTGTCTGTACCCAAACCACTTAAGACAGTGGTTTGTTAAACCTTTTGCCCTTCACACTGACAAAAAGCCCGCGTACCTACTTCTGAAAGAACAAGCCAAACTTTTTTTTTCTGCTTGTAATTTACCAGTCTACAGTTTTCTTCTGACAGTAGCAAGAAGCTCAAAAGTGCTCCATTTCTTATTATTTCAAAACTGTTAAAATGTGTTGGTAGCCTATAAATAACACCAGTATGGCTGAATCAACAAAACCTGAAAGAAATTAAGACGCAACTGCTCTATTTTTTAGTGCTCAAAAGCAAGACGTATGCATTTCAGTACCCAAAACCCACACAAGAATACTTTTAAATGCATGAGCTCCAGATTTCTTTTAGTTAGATTTACTTCTAACAACAAACAACAACAAAAAAAATCTGGTTTTTGCATTTTTTCAGTTAAGCTAGGTAAGTTTTAGAGCAGTAAGTTTATATTTGGTAGAGGAAAAGGATCTGAGCCAATCTTTGAGCAAACAAGCAAATTGACTTAGACAAACTGCTTGTCTACTGCATTCAAAATGCCTGGGTTTATACCAAAAAATCCAAACCTCCTACCAAAACAAATTCCCCATGTATCTTTCCATATAAGTATATATACATTCCCGAGATGCATTTACAAACATTACAGGAAGACAGACAGCTCTGCATTAACTCATTTGTGTATTTCTATTTGAAAATAGCCTAGTAAGACTAAGGCTTGTTTAACAATACAAACAATTTGCAAATAATATGGTCATTAAATAGCTAGTAGTAATTGTAATCATTTAAGCAACCTTTACAAGCAAGTATGAACACCCTTAAGTGACTGTACTGTTTTAATACCAAGATTTTAACATTATTTGTGAACAACAGAGCATCTAAAGAAGCCATAATATGAAGGTATGTCTTCTTAAAAAGGTAAATTTGATCTTCAGTAAAGAAGAATGCTTTCTCTCTGAGATTTTATTTAAAGACTCTTAAAAGAAAGTAAGTCTACTGAACCAAGTGCCCTGGTTTCAGCTGGGATAGAGTTAATTTTATTTCTAGTAGCTGCTGTGCTTTGGATTTAGTATGAGAATAATTCTGATGACATGTATTGTCTCAGTTGTTGCTAAGTAATGTTTACGTTTGTCAAGGACTTTTTGGGCTTCCCATAGAAGCTGAGAGGGAGCACGGACAGGACAAGCTGGCCAACAGAATATTCCATACCACAGATGTCATGCTTCGTATATAAATGGGGGTTGTCCGCGGGGCAGGAACCTGTGATCATTGCTCGGGACAGGCTGGACAACCAGTCATCAGGTGGAGAAAGCAACTTGTGTTGTATGGCCTTATTTTGTATATTCATTCACTATTATTATTATTATTTTCCATTATTGTTTTATTAAACTGTCTTTATCTCAATTCACAAGTTATTTTTGCCTCTACTTTTCTCCCTCTTCTCCCTACCCTACTGGCAGGGGTGACGGGGAGCAAGAAAGTGGCTGCGTAGTCCTAGTTGCTGGCTGGGGTTAAACCATGACACCAAGATACAACACAGCAAGCAAAATGCTAGCCAAGAAAGCACAAGATTAGAGTTCAATTTTTGGATTTGCATGTAAGAGTTACACATACAAGTTTTGGACAACCCCCGTTTGTGTTTGCTACATCTATAAAATGGGATAATACTTATTACAAGTCGGCACTGAGGTTTAATGGCAGTGCCACTGACCAGATCAGAAGGCTGCGTGTTTTAATCTTAAATGGATCGTTTTATTTGTTCTCTGTAGCACCGAATATAGACAGCCAGTAAAACAACTTCTGAGGCACATTTTGCTTCCTTCATCACTAATCATCCTTATTTTTTAAAAAAAACACTGTTAAGGAAATTTATGTACAAACTACATACTATATTCATACTTGAAATATGCACTAAATATAGGATTCTTGCTGTGTAAGGTGACTAGAACAGCACAGGCAGATGATATAACTGACAATGACCTATTAAAATTAGTATTTTCAAGTGTACCTTGATGACATCCTGTGGACTTTACCTACTATACTAACTAATGAAGAAAGAAATGAAACTGAAGAATACCCATACACATGATAGTTACTATGGGGTATAGACAAAAATGTAAGTGCATTAACAAACATGCTATGAAAACTGTCGTGGTTTAGGTTGGGCTGACCACTCAAATCAGGACAAAGTAAGTGTGAAATCACCCTTTTCTCTTTTTGATATTTTGCTATTTTAGAAACAACTTATGACTACTTAATATTTTTAATGAAATGGAGGAGCTCTACTGCTTGGTCTTTTGTACTTCACTCCTTAGAGGTTACAAATTACAATTTTGGAAGATTGTTCTGATGAAACAACAAACATTCCATTGCCCTCATATGTAAGTGTCAACCTGCTCTTTAACATTCTATCTACACTCTAAGATGCCCTTGCACAGATATGCTCCAAAACTTACTCAAAAATACTATTAGAGACTTGGGAAAACACCTTATAGAATAAATGGGGGAAAAAATCATTAGGCCTTTTAAACTATAGTGGGGTGGGAAGAAGGGGAGACAAGTCAGCATGACTCTTCAAATACGTAATACATTATCTTTAAAACAAAATGCTCTTAGCGGTCTTTCAGGTTAGAAAAAAAACCTGGGGTATCAAGTTCCATTTACAACAGGTGAAAAGAATTAATCATTTGGAGGGAAACGTACACTATTTGGTATTTCCAAGACATTCTTCATGACTAGATCTGGTGCCTGTAACTAAAATGCTGTAGGCCTTTCTACCCTGACATTCCCAGCCCTGTAATTATGGCTGTGTTATTTATATATAAACCTGACTTAGATGAAGCATAGCTAAACCAGGGTAGTTTCGGTCTTCCCTTCACTTCTTATTTTCCCCATTCCGGTACTGTTATCAATAGTGAATTCTAGTATCATTTGTTTTACTTTGGTATGCAGAGATATGGCAAGAGAGACTGACTAGCTTTTTTGCCTCTAGAAAACAGGTAATTCTTGCCATCTATCCACAGCACAAGTCCACAATTAAGCAATCTGTGTAGTGGTGAAATCATGAAATATGTTTTCCTGTCTGGAATGTAATAGATAATTCTACCAGCCGTTTGCACCAAACAGGATTGTTTGTTTCTTTAAGTTACGTATACCCAGAGAGTATTTTTTCAAAGGTGTGTTTTTATTTTTAAATAAAGTAAATCTACATAATGTGTTTACGTACCTAAATCTATCTATATTTATACCTATATATAATAGATTATGTAAATACACTTTTCTCCACTTTCCCAATAACAAAGTTTGTAAATATAAAGAATCATAGATACTTGCTTCAATTTTGGCATCCTCATATAGAAATGTAATAACTACACAGTATAATCAAGAGGTAATTAAGTTTTCTCTAATCTCATTAGGCCTGTGGAAATTGCTCAATTATTAATCCTTGCAACAAAGCGTGTTTAAACAAGTCTTTTAAAAGCTGATTAAGGACTGCATTAACTTTGGTACACATTTCCTCCACCCTGTCAAAAACTCATTCCTATTTTACATTCAAAATATCTAATATCTATAGCAATTTTACTTTAAAGTGCCTTAAAATAAAGTACTTCAAATAAAGAGCAACAGGTGGTTGCATAGCCAACACTTACATAGAGATATTTCTTCTACTACAAAATGGAAAGAAATCAGGAGAGACTTCTGCATTGCCGCTGCATTGCAGTATCCTTTCTAAATACTTGACTCTCAGTCTCCTATCATAGTTTCATTCTTACCCATATCAAAGTAGGCTGCTAATTGTCTTGATTTTGTGTTGCAGAGGTTCCACACTGCATCTGTCTACACCAGTAAAGAATTTAATATTGCATAAACTATAAAACTCTTTCCCTCAAGAAACCATGTAGGAATACTACAAGTTTTCTGAACACTCACTAAGATCCCCGATTCAACCTGTTTCGATATCAGCTTCCTATTAATTTAAATATCTGCACTCTGAAAACTGAACGTATGTGTGAATAAAGCCAGGACTTTCCCTGAAACTGTAAATAGGAAAGAAGAGATGACAAGCACATACAGACACAAGTAGGTTTCACTTGTTATACTACAGCTATCTACTGCATATATGCATCCATAATATGTTTATATTGGCTTTTTAATTACATGGATTCTTGGGTATGACCAGGCAGTGTTATGTATCAGTGTTACAGTACTTGATATGGTATTTGTGTAAAACATTATACCTCTGAATCACAGCACGAGGTAAGTTTTTACCTCTTATGCCATTATGACCTATAGAAATTGCATGGTGCCAATAAGGATCAATAAAAATCTGAATTTCAGCAAGTGACTGTTTTGTCTTCAGTGTGTTTTTAAAAATGATCTGAACTTTTGCTCTAGTTTGGACTAGATACTTCTAACTGTTAGCACCTTTTCAACTCTTAACTGTACAATGTTAGAAGTATCTACCACTGCAGAGTGAAACCTAGGGAAACAAATAGAATGTGCATGTAAAAGAAGAAGATTCCTGACCCGTCTGTTATNCCCCCCCCCCCCAGAAGAATGAGTTCAAAGAGGACACGTAGCCTAGAACAGACATTGTAAACTTAAAAATTAAACTCAGGATGGTTAATCATCCTATTGATTAAATATTGACTACTCAGCTTAGGACAGACAATACTGTAAATCCTCTAGATAACTGTTCTGGAACTTATTTCATTAAGCTGAAGTTTGCTATTGCTCTTGTTTTGCTTATTCTAATAAGAACAAAATTGTTCACTTAATTTCTTCAAAAAATAACTGTACAATTAATTTAAAACTTAAATACTCACTTGAAAGCAGTCTTCTGCCACTTCAACATCATTTTGGGAGGGTGGATAACCTAGAGAAAAAGTAAAAAAACCAAAATAGACAAGGTTATTTTTTTTTTATTTACAGTTTACTGCTTTCAGTAGTATACACCATCCTTTAATACCAGGTTTATTTTTTTAACCAGTAGATCACTGTATTTCAAGTTGATTTTAATAAATACCAGTCATTTCTACACTCTGTATTTCACATGCTGAGTATTCCTAGCCACACTCCTCTCTCTTGTTCACACCTTTCTTGTAAAAGCATTTTCAAAGTGTCATCAGAAGTCAGAAGCAAGGGAGTATATTCTTGTTAATATAGCATTTTGAAATTAAAGGAAGATACATTTGGTTGGCATAAGTGCACGCTGTGCTATATTTTGCTATAAATCAGCAGAAATTGGAACTGTGAGACCCTAAGAGAGAAAAGAACTAACATGTTCTCTATTTCTCTTGCAGGGATATGGATGCTATCAGCACAATTCAAAAGAAGTCATTCTAGTACGTTGAAAAGCATTTCCCTTCAGAAACATGGATCTCCCTTTGCTAAGATGGTAACACACATTAAATCCCTAAGTTTACGTCACAGCACAGAATATTTGGTTTAAATTTCTCCCTTTGAGTGACTTTTTACAAGCCTGAAAGAGATGTTCTTTCCGTTCAACAGACACCTGCTCTCTTCCCTCCCTCTCCCTATCCAGCAATACATTCATCAACATTTTCAGCTCAGAATCGAGGCCCAGTGAACTTCAATTTGCTCACTAGTTTCCACGAGGTCAGTGAAGCTCTGGAACCAGTTAGCCATATTGCTGTTAGAGTGAACTCTTCTACTATCCTGTATAAACCTGTCCTCAGAAATACTCTGGTCAGCTGTTAGCAAACAAATAAAACTATTAACTGAAAGCATGAGCAGGTAAAGCCATTGAGCTCAATGGCGCTCAAATCATTCAATTTCATAGCTTATCCTCTAAGAACACAGAAGCTGTAACAAGCCTCTGAGAAGACGATGCAAGTAAGACACTAGAACACTCTAGCTTCCTCCATTTTTTCACCACTAAAAAAAAGAAGCAATGTTTTATTATATAGGGTTGTTTTGGGGAAACACCTTACTAGTGTTTGTGAAACAATTTAAAACACTTAAATGAATGGCACTTTAGAAATGCCAGAAGTACTAGTTAAAAACTATTAAAATCTCAATATACCATCGATCAATCATTATGCAAGGGTGCTCTGATTTATCTCATTTACAGAACACTCAAAAAACACCCCCCTCCCCCACCAGCCCCTTCACCTGAAATACGTACCTTGAGAAATATCCTCTACTGCTCTCCGAATACCTCTGTCAAATGCTCTTGCATCAGCAGGACTCTGAAATGTGAGGCCAAACTTTTTGTCATCAATCTTCCAGTGGTAAAAAGTAGGAGTAACTTTGTTGTAAACGAGGTCCTTCTTTAATGTGCATTCCAAGACCACCTTCCAGAAAGAAGACAGGAGGAAAAGATATCACTGACTAACGTATCAAAATTTGAGAACAAAACACAGTCTTCGTGAATTACTGGAAAACACACATCGTAAGAGCAGATCAAAGTCTCTGTTTAAATTTCTTCCTGTTACAAGGACGTAATTTTAATTTTGCTTCCATTATGGCCAAATTATTCACTAACAGTGCTGACAGGTGGTATGGGCTAAGGACTTTATTTCTACACTGAGTGAATCTTTCCAGCCTCGGAAGTATCTCATACCCGCAGCAAGCATTCTGTCAGTACAGACTTGCGAGATGTTCAGCAAATGAAAATGTCCACACCCTGAGAAAAAACATTACTGTGCTGATATCAAGTATTAATGTACCACTGGGAATTTTATTTGTAAAATTTTTCAGCGCTGGACTGACTTTATGCTGCTTCCAGGCAATATCAGTTTTCTCCCGGAAAAGCTAGTACACAAGAGAAAATAATACAGGAGAATTGTTTTAAAAAACTGAAATTAATCAAAACTACAATCTTTTTGTATGTACCTGGACAGGAATATATTTATGGCTGATGTTCAGCTATAATGAAAACAGTAATTAGGAATAATTAACAGAATTATTTGGCTACAAAACCATTACAGGTATACACGCACATTCAGTTATGAAGCAAAGTCGCAATCTTCACATCATTTCCCCATTTTAAATTGGCTGGGTTTTAAGATATATTTGCATATTTAATTTACCTGCAAACATTTTTTTATGCAACATTGTCACATTAAATGTTTCCTGATTAAAAAAAGAAAATCTAAGGTGAACAAGAAAGTATGGAGGGACATGCACTAATGTACTCCTGTAGCACTAGGTATAATAAAATGCACAGCAAGACAACCTGTATCTCTGTACTACTACTAGATTCTGAAAACCCACACTGAGAGGCGAATGAGGAATTTTAGTATTGTATCATTTCAATGTTATTTTCAGAATTTTTATTTTTGTTACATATGCAGCTTTTTGAGGGAAAAATACAAAGTTTTTACAGCACGTCAAAAAATTAGGTTAATTATAAATGTAACTTGAGAAAAAATGTCCAAATTTAAAAAAAACCCAACTGCCTGTACTTAGATTATTCTCACATATCCTTTGTGTTCTTCCTCTCCTTGTCTAATTATTACACAGGCAAAGAGGTTTTTTCTCCTGCTCTTCATTATTTATTCCCCCTACCCTACACACCACTACTAATCATCTCCAGTTTTACTGCATTTTAGCTCTGCCTCTAGAAGGATGACACTCCTTCCTACATAGAAACTCTGTCAGCATTAAAATAGTTTTTGTTACTCCACTCTGAATTCCCTAAATGGTCAACAATACGTAGATACAACTGCCTACAAGAAAGTATAGGAAGGAATCTAACTATTTGCTGTAGATGCGCAGAAGGTGCTGAGCAAAAAAAAAGTATCATTCTGCAGTTCTAAGGTGTATCAAAAGATTGTTCTTTGTTCCTTTTGATGATTTTAAATATATTCCTACTAACAGGAGAAGGAATTAAAAAAGATTTCTCGCACCACTACATTTTCTAGGTCTGTGAGGACTTTTGGGGAGCTCTACTATATTAAACACCAACCATTTTTATACTGTATTTTGTGCACAGTTTCACCCAAAATATCAACAAAAAGTACTGAGAGACTGATTTTATAGCATCTCAGTGAACACCTGCTCTCAAAGGAGTCAATCCAGAGTACTTTATACTGAGAATTCATACCTGGACGACAAGTATTTTTACCAGGTGGTAACACTGGAGATAAACTACTGGAGTTAACTCCAGTCACAGGAGCCATCCCACCACGTCTGGGTTATGCCAGTAAGATCACAGCCCTGCAGGCGCGGGCACCTCTCTAACTCCTCTTGTTTGCTCCCCATGCCTCAGGCATTTGCAGAGAGGCATTTAAGTGTGGCCTCAGATGAGGCTGACTTACTGGCTGGAATTCCTTTGTGCTGTGCTCCAGGTGCTCTCCTGCTGACCTGTGATCCTTCTCCAGGCTCTGGGCATCTATTGCTGGCACTGGCATCAAACCGGCAGGAATGGGATGGATTGAGGTTCCCCTCCCCCGGCAACTTTTGTTTAAAGGTCTGTTCAAACTAGTCTTGGGACCAAGCAGCGTGACCCGAGTATGTTCATGCTGCAGAGCATGTGGCCCCAGTACCACTGTGACCCTGTGATATGATTATTATTCTGTGCGTACCTTTTTTTTTTTAACTGCAATTCAAAAAATAAAGTGACGTAAGGACCGCACTACAGCCCACCAGTATCAACCTTTCCTCAAACTCTAAAGCCAATTTTAAAAAAACCTGATAAATGAGTTTTTGAACATGAGAATTTTAGAAGAGAACAGTATTCATATTCAGTTTCAGCTTTGTATCTCTCCTTTTACACAACCACCAGTTCTTCAAAAGAAAGATTTTAAACTTTGATTTGGCACTCCTGACTCACAATCTAAAAGACCCTAGTCACCTTTTTTTTTTTTCTTTTCCTTCAGTAAAAACTTGCATGGCAAAGGACTGGAGAAAAAAATTAAACAAAACAGAGAAGCCTATTAAGACTTTTCATTCAAGAATGTAAAATTCACCAAAGCCTGAAAAAGCTTGAGCCTGATGTATGTTTAACACTACTGCTATTAAGATAGAAGAGAGCTACTGTAAACACAGTAAAAGAGAGCAGCAGACCTGACCAGGTTAGGAAGGAGTGCAATTGTTCCAAGCAGACTGGCTGGAGCCAGATCTAGGAAGGCGAGTATAATAAAGGAGGAAACGTGTAATTATATCAAAGTCTTCACAAAATACCCTGACATTCCAACGCAGATCTAAACAACTAGCAAACTAGCAGGGAGCATTCCCTCTCCTAAATTCATTCAATGGTGCCACCACTTTGCTTTTCTTCTCAGATAACTAGGATGCTTTTTGTGAACCCCATGAGACATTTTAAATAGCTCAGTACTGCACGATAATTTGGGAAGTTTAACATGTAGCCTGAAGCTGGTTTGCAAAAGGGCTGATAGCAATCTAACTCTCAGGTATATAAAGAAATGATGAGAACCCCCCCCCCCCCCCAAGAAGGAACTTCAATATTTTGATTTTGAGTCCTAAAGTATTTAATTTATATAGTTGGCTTATGGACTGAGATCTGCAGTCCCAATTAAATGCCCGCATAGCCCATAAAATATATGGGGAGATCTGGCACAGTGCAATTGCCATGCGCCGTTAGAAGCGGTACTTGGGAGAAGTAGCAATGAAAGCTAGTTTACAAGAAACAATAAAAGAAGAGATAAAACATCTCTCATTCTTTTTGAGTATAACCATTTAAGAGGCATCCGGAAGATACCTCCATCAAATACCTTACCTATGGATTTCAAGTTGCTTTGGAATAAGTTCCACCAATAGTAATACTGGCATTATGTTTCCCATATATCTAAGATGAAAGCCATTGATATCAATTCCATTTGCTCTCTAACCTGAGGTATTTCAAAACCCATGCATCCCTATGTCCCAGAAAAGTGCTCCAAGTTCCACGTTACAGGTTTTCCAGGGTAAGGCAATTTCTGCACCTTTCCTGGAAGCTGAGCCAGTTCACAAAAGAAAGACTTACTGGCCAGAGGAAATAAAAATATCATCTAGTTATAAACACCTAGTTGTAATGTGACTGAGGGGGGGAAGACTCCATTTATAAGGATTACTTTATTTTTTAATCCACAGAAGTATTTTCAGAAATGGCTGTGTGTACCATGCGCAAAAAAGTGAGTGAACTGGAAGTTGCGGTCCAGCTGACCGAGCCATAATGACTTCTAGATACTACAATAGATTAAACATTCCTGAAGACACACGTGCTCAAAGTCTGAACAACTGAAGTGTTGAAAATGGTTTAGGAAGCTTGTTTCAAAACAACATTGCTACTTTCTCTTTGCAAATACAATGGCAGAGCAACCAACTAAACAGCATGTGACTAACTTCAAAAATTATTTAGATATACAAATTTACACACTGAGGCCATTCTAAAATGAGACTAGAGCGATGTTTGAGCACAGAAACAGCAGATTCAGTATAACTCTTATTCAAAATCAGAAGATGATCAAAATACTTGGACCCTACACTCAATAGCAAACATGGTGGACCCATAACAACTCACACTTTTACGTCATTTTTTAAAGAAAAAATAAAAATAGCATTTTACACCACTGAAGTGATCTTCAACAGTCCTTCTCAGGGCTGCCCCTTTGAGAATACAGCATTCTCCACTCTTTCAGTTGAAACAGACATTTACATTTCAACTTCTTAGCTTTGTTTTTCTTAAGTCTTTTCTTTGCATTACGAAGTATAATAGTCACCTGTCAATTCTATTTGGACTAAAAAAACCCCAATTGTTTGACTTCACTAAAGAAAAGGCTAAAAATTGTGCTTCAAGAGTGAATCCAGAGGAATATCCTAAGAACAAATTTGAAACCATTACCTACATCAAAAGCACAAGGATCAGAACAGTTTTAGAATGAGTGACTGGATCCCTGTCCAATGGAATTTGTCTTCCAGTCCCTGCTACAGTCTTTGGAAAAAGCATCTTGACTTAATGATATCCTCACATACCCTGGTGGGGGTTTTTGCTTCTTTTATGGCAACAGGGATCTTGTTGCATACTGTGCAACGTCGTTGTTAATTCATGACACTGTAGCTGTTGCTTATAAGTGCATTATTTGAAGTCTGAGGAAATAACAGGCATGCATAGCTTTCTTTTACGCCATTACCAAAGCATGGCTGGCTTTACAGTATTCTTCCTCACAGCCTAAATCTGTATTTGTTAGTTAGCTGAGCTTTATTCAATATGCATTGGATAGATGTTCTTCCCAGCTGCACTTATTCCATCTTTTATCTTGTGTTTTTGAGGGGCTGACTTCTAACAGCAATTTCCCAAAAACTGCATCAAGATCAAGATCTGCCCTGACTGACTAGTAGATCACATCTGGGGGCAGGAGAGTGGGACGGATGGACACAGGACAGGACACACACCATAAAACAAACAAACAAACAAAATCCAAACCCAGAAAACCAAAAAAAACCCCCAAATCCCCAAGAACTCACCCAGCACAATAAAGGTCTGGAAAACGCATTCATACTAACATGAGCTAGATTTTGGATGGGAAGAGGAGCAGGTACATTTAAGCCTTCTACCAGAAGTGGAAAAGAAACAAGGCTTGCTCAGGGGAAGGGGGAGAGAGAGCGCAAACAGATCAGGACACTGATGCCTGCGACATTTTCATATGCATGCAAGAGAAACATTAAACCAGCCTTCAGTTCTGAGCATTTTATTACCCTCAAATTCCGGAGGCAAGCTGTGAATGTCGAAAGTATTAAGAACGAAGAGAAAATTGTCAAGTATTTCTAAATGCAATTAAGCTCCTCAAAACCAGCCTCAATAAGGCTAAAAAAAGTTCTAAAGGGAACCACTGCAAAGTGAGGAAGGAACTGCAGGTGCACATAGCTGTGCGGGAACACAGGGTACTCTGCTAATAGCACTACGCCTCGCTGAAACAACTGAGTCAGCATAATTTCTATTTATATGCTCTCTTCCTACAACAGTCACAGTCAAGGCAGAAAACTCAGCAGTCCTGCCTCAAGGGAGAAATTGGTATGCTGGAGAAAGAATCAGCGGTATGGTGTAAGAACTAATTCTACCTTTTAAGCTTACACAGGAGCTGTGAATTACTGGCAGAAAACAGTAAGTTGTCGATAAAGTCATTAAGATGGAGGTTTTGCACTTTCCCCACCTCTCTTTGTTTCCGCAGTAAAGCACGCTCCTCCCCTTCAGAAACCTATTTGGCACATAAGAAGCCAAGCAAGACTTCGTAAGTCAATTTTGCCGTCCATACGTCTGCACGTAGAAATGGCTGAGATCCTACAGCACACGTTTCCTTTTGTAAGGCTGACTTTCGTGATGCTATTTAAGACAAGTTTACTACCGGTGTTTTATTTAATGCAGCTGATAAACCAGATCAATTTTTGGACCTGTCAGCTTCATGATTGCTTACAATACAAAAGCTGTTTTCATGTAAAATGGTTACTTTTTGTCATCGCCAAATTCCACGACTAACTGAATCATTACTGAGTAATTCATTTAGATTTTGTGGTTTTAACAAGTTATCTCATTTTCCAACACCGCTATGAAACATGGTGTCATTGGTGTATAACCAGGTTAACAAGAAGATTTAACTTTAACCCTCCGCTGGAAAAAAACTGAATAGCAAAATGTTTCCCCAAATGGATGGAAATCTGCAATGAAAAAAATACCTTTTCAAGTTTCTAAGACATCAACGCACTTAATTCCAGAAATGCATGATATTACACCTAAAACAAATAATTGGCTCTTTAGGTATATAATCATCGATAGGGATAAAAGCTTGGCTTTTATATAAATTTACTTTCTAGTCTAGAAGCAATAATAAGCAAACATCTATTCTTAGGTCCTACGTAGTTTTAATAGCAACACTAAACAGATGTAAGTTGTTACCGTTTTATCCCTGAGTCGTTCTCCATGGATAAGAAAATCAGCACAGCTATTCTCTTCCTGGGGAATGACTTTGAAGACTGTGACACAGCTTAGTCCACCCCCTCCAAGTGGTAACCATCCACCACTTGAGTCATCCCGGGTCATCACCACAGCTCTCACTCGTGCATAACTATTACTGGAAGAGATGCAAAAGAAGAAATTAGTTTTCCATAAATGCAAACCAGCTAAGTCTAGTTAAAACAAACAAAATAAAACAATAAACCCACAATCAAGATCACAAATTAACATCGTGGAGGTTCAGTCACCACTTCCATAACAGTCACCTAGAAGAAACCATTCTAAGACAACCCCCTAAAAAAAAAGGTCCTTTGTACTTTTACGCCTTCATTAGGACTTATTGGAGCTTATAAGCGATTCCTTGTCAAGAAACTTAACCAGACAATATGGTTCCTCAGATTCAAAACTGATATTCTTCTAAAAACTTTAATCAGTGATCGAGCTAGAGAGGGCCAGGGGCAGGAAGAGAGTAAGGGTCAACTCCCGATTTATTTTCGACTAATCATGAAGCCAGTCAGCCACCATGAAATTGCAGAGAAAAGAGAACAAGAAAGCAGAAAGAGGTCAGGCCTTCTGCCACTGAAATCTAAACACGACAGGCTTCTAGCCAGAAACCCCACTCCCCTGCGTCCCTGCGTCCCTCCCTCCTCCCCATGCACATAACCCCTCCTTTGCAAGGGTAGGTCAGGACACACACGCTGTGGGGTTTGACAACAGAACCAGTTACAGCTACTTAAAACCTACTATTTGCAGTGTCTACTAGCTGGTTCTCTCCTGTACTCACAGTGTGTGGAAAAGTACTTGCATTTTACAATTTGACAGCTCTTTTCCATCATTTAGCATTTTTATAAAATAAACAAACGGTTATCACTTCGTTACTTAAAAGCCAAATTCCTTTTTCAGAGTCTCAGAAAAGCAGTTTTTAGTGATCTTTTCTCTCTCAGCTTTTATATATTTCTTTTAAATTAAATGACATGTTTTAGTTTTGGTCATGAATTTGCTCCTACATCAGTTGGAAAACCCCATGGTTTACCAAGGAAGTTCTAAGATCCTACATTCAAAGTATGTTTTACTGCATGAATGTAATAGCGCATGAATGAGTATTCCAACACCTTAAAAGAAATAAGCTTCATGATATCCTTTTGCAACATATTTTTGATTGAGGGTTTACATGCTTATGCCAGTTAGCATTAGTGATGTCAAATTTAAAGGACTGAACAGGAAATTAGAAGAGGACGAAATTGCTCCTTCTGTACAAAGTTATTTGCGATATAACCACTCACCGAACTGTTGTATTTTAAAAAGATCACTGCTTTATCCCCCTCCCAATGTCCCAAAATAACTGAAGGTAGGCTTTTTTGCGTAATTAATATACTACGTTCTCACACACACATATGAATCACACATATGATTCACATATATATATATATATATAAAAAAGAATTTTGCTGCAAGCATCCAAAGATTAAATACATAACAGTTTGCAAAATGCAAAATAAGAATATCCAATTTTAGCTTACAGGGAAGTGAATTACTTCATAGAGATTTTGTTTGCCTCCCCAAACAAGAAAAATACAGTCTCCTCCTCCCCCTAAACCTCATAGTTAAAATGACAGTTCAGTCAATGTTTTTCACCATTTCTGTACCAACATCCTTTAGTAACTCCTCCCACACAGCAGACAAATATAATCAAGAAAAATCCAGTCCTTCAGTGTATGCATCTATCAATTCTAATATCTGCAAATAAAAATGGCTCTATCTTGATGTTTAATAATCATACAGAAAGTTGAATCATTCATTGGTCTCTATCACTGTATTTGGCTCAGAGATAAGTGGTTGTACTCTTAAGAGACAGGTAGTCATTTGTCTCTTCTTGCTCTCAGGTGAAGAGTCTTTTCTGACAGAAAGTGAGGACGCCAGGACTTTCCTCTGAAACACTAAGAAACAGGATGCACTAACTGGTTAAACCTACATATGCTCTTTACTATTTCTCCATTGTTGTGAACCAGAAATTTAGCTTCAAAGTTCTTCATTCTATAAATTTCACTGTAAATCTGAATTAGAGCTTCCTTTTGTTTACTAACAGATTGCAGCAAGAATTCAGTCAAACATCATTTAGGGATATCACAGAACTTCACTAAGGCTACATGAGAAAGCTTGAACTACAACAGATTAATTTTTTTTTTTTAAATGATAGTTTACACTCCACATCCATTTTCTTTTGAGGAATTGCTAAGGAGAAGCAAAGATGGATCATACATATCATACCTCAATGGCTTAGCTACCTCCATTTGTCAGAAGTTTTCTGTCAGTGTCGAGTGTTTTTCCCCCCTCCCTATACTGAGACAACTAGTCTGCTCTAGTTAATCATGTTTTACTTCCATATTTTCTATTCTTTAAACTGTTTTAAACAACATTAATCCTTTCAAGTATTTTAGAAGCTACTTACAAATCCACTGCATTAGCACAAGACCCAAAATAAAATCCCCCAACACGTAATATTTAATGAACCACCTCTTAAATGGAAACAAAACAGTTTTTCCCGACAACCACCCTGTGAATTAACTATACAAATTCATTACTGTACTTGCAGCAAAGAAGAGATTGCTCAGTTTTGTATTACCGCTGTTGTTTGGTTTTTTTAATTTTTTTTTTTTTTTTTTTTTTTTTTATATGAATCACTACATGGTTAAGAAANTTTTGGTTTTTTTAATTTTTTTTTTTTTTTTTTTGTATTTTAAAGGAACTCACAATTGGTAATGACAGCTATTTTTAGTAACAATACAAAGCTGGTTTGCAATCAGCCACGAAGGAACGGCAGGACTTGGAATAATTTCCATTTCCAGAATCCTCTGCAAACAAAACAGCATCTGCCTCTCATGCTATTGGTGCTACTGAAACCACCCAGATTTCTTGGGTCTCTAAGTGTTCTAGCCCCATCTACTTAGGGGAATTTTAATACAAACCGGTAAAATGCTGGTGTGGTTTAGCTGTGGGAATGAGGGCAGACAAGGCACCACTCCTAGAACCTGACATTTATACCGACTCTTTCACGTTTAGCAACTCTATCAAGAATACCTAAACAAAAGAAAACCAAACAAACATGGAAATCAGTTGAGGACTGCTCTTCTGAAACCTTTTACTAGCACATGAAACGCAGCGTGAAGAGCAGCATGGCAACAACCGGCCCAAACCTACTCTATCACATCCAACCTTTCCTGAGCCCCCCGATTTTGGTTGTGGCCACTGGAAACTCTTGAGGCAGAGAAAGTTCTACAGGAAAAGCCAAACAGGATTCGGTCCACAGGAGCATACTGCTTCCCAAGAGCCAGTGCTCAGCACCAGTGAAGACTGGGGACAACCACACCGGAATCCAAGACCCATTCCTAATGCCTATGGAAACAGATCATCTCTCTAACAGCTGAGTGTCCCAGGCAAGGAGATGAGAGGATGGTAGTCTTGTGTAATTACAGTGTGTTATAAATTGTGATGGGGGGGGGAGGAGGAGGAGGAGGAAAGGAAGAAACAAACAAAAGTTATTTAGAATGATTTTCCCTTAGTAGTTAAGAGCTACTAAAGAGTACAACATGTGTCTGAACTGTTTACCTACTAAACCCGAAAGGAAGTCATTTAAAGATTATCAAATGAAGAGGATTCTTGTACCAAAAATCAAAAGCTGGAGTGGCGTGAACCAAGCAGCTTGAGAAAGCAGGAGGGGGCAGAAACAAAGGGCTACAAACTCTAAGTGGACAGGAAAGATACAGAAGTTGCAGTCCTTGCCTGCCATCAACGTTATTTTTAAGAACATCAAGCACTAAAATCTGACCACAGGTTTTAAAGGCGTTCTCCTTCCTCCAAAAGCTGAGTTTTTTTAATCCTTGTAATGCTCTTGGGCCCAAACTGACTTATGACCTGGATGACCAAACTGTTGTTCAAGCCCAAGAAGGATTCCACTGACCTCAACGGGCTGGGACCTTCAGCTCAGCAACTAATGAACAATCCTCTCTTTGGTGGCTGGGGAGAGGGACACAACTGTAATTTCATCACTATGGTGCTTTTTTTTTTTTAAAATCAAAATAATTTACTTAAAAATTTGAAGTATTTCTTACGTGTAATATCAAGCCAATTAAAGATACCAAATGTTATTACAACATTTGTCCTTTCTTCCATTAATGATCCAAAAGAGAATGAAGGTTAAGAATTTTCTGCCAAAATATTTCTCCCAGAGAAAAGGGGCAAAGAGATGTTGAAGGAGGAGAAAAAAAACCCCACAAACGTGCAGCTATCTTGTTGCATTACATTTATTTTAACTCTATTTCAACAGTATACAAAACTTGCCTCTCCTAGATTCCTATTAAGCATTCCCTTTTTTTATTTTTATTCTTTTACTTGTATTGCATCTTGCAGATTTGACTGAAAAATAGTAACAGTGATCTCAGAAAATTTGTTATGACAACTGAACTGCAATCGCAAAATGTTTTTCAGTCCTATATAGCTACTACCATCACCATCAAGAAATCTGGATCTTCAAGTGGAACTATAAATTGAACCATACAAGAAACTGACCCTCTTAGCTTCGGCAAGAACATTCAGCATTATGGTTTCTTTCTAAGCTAGAAAGCAGATTTGCAGAAAAGGACCTCAGGTTTCAGATGGACACCAAGCTGAACGTGCCCTTGAGGGAAAAGGTGGCCAAGAGTTTTCTGGGCTGCATTAGGAGAAGCGTTGCCAGCAGGTCGAGAGAGGTGACCCTTCCCCTCTACTCTGCAGTGGTGAGAGCACACCAGGAGTGCTGTGTCCAGTGCTGGGCTTCCCAGTACAACACAGAGATGGAGCTACTGGAAGGAGTCCAGGGAAGGCCACGAGGATGATTATGGGACTGGAGCATCTGTCTTTATGAGGAAAGGCTGAGAGAGCTGGGGCTGTTTAGCCTGGAGAAGGGTCAGGGCTATCTTACCGATGTATATAAATCCCTGAAGGGAGGGTGCAAAGAGGGACAGAGCCAGGCTCTTCTCAGTGGTGCCAGGACCAGAGGCAACGGCCACAAACTGAAACACAGGAGGTGCCACTGGAACATCAGGAACCACTTTTTCCACTGCGAGGGTGCCTGAGCACTGTCACAAATTGCCCAGAGAAGTTGTGGAGTCTCCATCCTTGGAGATATTCAAGAGCCGCTTGGACATAGTCCTGGGTAGCCAGCTCTAGGTGGTCCTCCTTGAGTAGGGTGGGTGGACAAGATTACCTCCAGAGGTCCATTCCAACCTCAATTATTCTGTGATTCTTTATTTAATATTAAATAAATTTAATAATAATTTAATAATAT